>PVIW01003622.1:26964-160749 GCA_004026585.1 Noctilio leporinus | reverse complement strand
TGCTGGAAACAGCCTAAGTGCCCATCAGTGGATGATTGGATCAAAAAACTTTGGTACATTTACACAATGGAATTCTATATAGCAGAAAGAAAGAAGGAACTTGTACCCTTTGCAACAACATGGATGGAACTGGAGAGTATTATGCTTAGTGAAACAAGCCAGTCAGTGAAGGACAAATATCATATGATCTCACCCATTACGGGACAATAATGAGCAAAACTAACAACAAGCAAAACAGAACCAAGTGTATGAATACAAGGAATAGGCCTGCAGTGGTTAGGGGGAGGGGGGAGGCAGAGGCAAAGACGGGGAGCAGCTTAGACAAGAACCTAGTATAAAGGAACCATGGACATGGACAACAGGTGGGATTGACTTTGGGGGGAATGGGTGGGTGGGGAGGGGGACAGAGGGGAGCAAAAAGGGGATGGATGTAATACAACAACAATAAATTTTTTTTTTTTAAATGTTTTTTTCAGTTCAGAGGCTGAAAGTCTGAGAGCTAGAATGGTCGGGTCTTGGCAAGGGTCCTCTGCAGGGTTACAGACTGTTGACTTTTCCTCGTAAACTCATATGCCATATGACAGTGAACAGAGAGAGGAAGCCAGTTCTCAGTTTTTAGAAAAATACTAATCCCTTCATGAGGTCTTCATCTAAATGACTTCATCTAATCCTAATTATCTCCCAGAGGTCCCTCCTCCAAATACCATCACATGGTGGGGGGTGGGGTTTTAACATTGAGATTATGGGAGATACAAACACTTAGTCCATCAGAGAGGGACATTCAGAAGTATAACAACATGGCAAGGAAGGTTTGATCTCTTCATCCCTGGCGCACTGGACAAAGAGTAGGTGCTCAGAAAATGGCTACATTAACCAATTTATTATTTTCTGTAAATGATATGGTTATACATCAACAAATTGAGTAATTTGTGTGATTTAGAGGCAGATCATATTTTGCTATCAATTGCCTTCAAAATATGCTAATAAATATTAGCCACTGGGCCCTTTTCAGAAGAACAGGTTTATACAACCAAAAATCACCAATAGTACAAAATTACTTAATCTTTACTGTCCCCAATGAAGAGGCTTTTAATTTCCCACAATGGAAACTAAGAAGAAGAAGAAAAAAAAACTCTTTCGAGGTACTCTTTGGTATGGAAAGAATCTTAAGAAATAGTCAAATAGTACCGGGTCAGTGGTGCAACGGATAACACATCTGACTACGGATCAAAAGATTCTAAAAACAGTCAAACAGGGTAAAAGTGGGGGAAGTCCTACCCCATCATTGACCCTAAGGCTCACTTCCTGTAATTCATTCGGTTCACAGACTTTTCTCTCCTTCATTAAACACCCACAGGACAGCCGCTTGCATATGAGACCTGCCAGATTCTAGGAAAGGCTCATGGCTGTGCCCCCTTGGCCCGGTGTACAATGCTGGCAGGTCAGCATATGAAATCTGTGAACAAACAACAGGGATTCTGCTGTCTGGGGGAAAATGCTAATGTCTCTATCTCTTTTTCTGTTTTTGTCTTCTTGTTAATCTGCGTGTGCTTTTATAACCTTCTGACTTCTGACTCATTCCATTTCATCCTAAAAGAATAATGAAAATGAATAACTAATTTAGATAAACTATTAGTACCAATTGAGGTGAACTCCTTTTAATAAAGGCAAATACCTGGATTTTAAAAGATGATGGGCAAATTATGAGGTGATTATTCACACTACAGAAGTTTTAGAATCCAGAAGGATAAAGCTGAAAAGGAATCTCAGGACTCTTCCACTGTACTCACCCTCTAATTCTGTAGATGAGGAAATTGAGCCCCCAGAGGAAACATGATAGAGCCAATGTCCATCTCATTCCTAACTCATGCTTTCCAGAAAGAAAAGTTTGCCCCAGGAATTTCAACTTTTCAGATCAACCAAAACATAATTTTATTTTAAAATACTTAACTTATACACATATTCCTGGGAAAATACCTATATATGTTAAAGGCAATGGCTCATGAAATTGATTATGAATGTATGTGGTGCTACATTTATATGCCATGTCATCCTAAACCCTTGAATAATAGATTTTATTTCGTATCCAAATCAGTTTTAATAATGTTTATTAATAACTTGTGTTTGGAATAAATACATATTATGAACAGAACCATCCAGATAGGTAATTAATACATATTCATGGACTATATAGTGACAAAAATACTCTTACAACTTGAGAAGAGACAAATTACTAACAAAGCCACACTCACCTATTTGTTTTTGATAACCTTTGCAGATACCCTCTCAGCTGCCTTCTTAACACTCTCTAGCATCATTTCTACAACCTGCTTATGTGAGCTTCAGGTCACAGCTGCATGAAATTAGCTACCACACTTGGCGCCCCACCCCCACCCCGGCCCCCAGTATGCTCCTAGGAACAAAATCTGGCACAGAACATTAACTCAATTCAATGGAAAAGAACAAGCTTTTCTCTCTTTCCTCCAAATTAAAAAAAAAAAAAAAAGCCTTCGTACAGGCACCCTTCTTAGAGGAATGCTGTCTCTCTGGGCTTTCGTCCTAGATGGCTTCTGATTTTTTTAATGCGTGCTGAAAGTGCCACTCCTACAAATGCACTCATGGAGGTCACTTGGATTGCTGCCACCTGCCCTCACTTTATTAAGAAGCATGGATCTACTGCTATTATGGAGCCTGAAGCAGAGCCAAGAAGAAATCTCCAAGGGCCCTCTCCCAGACACGTTAGTAGAATAAAAAGGAAATGAAAATGATAGTATGAAGCCTCCAGCACTCTTAGGGTGAAATGAAAGGCTGTGTTGTAAGTCAGGAGAATGTTCTTATGAGAGAAATGAAAATAAAACATGTTATACTTTACATATGAAGTTCCTTCGGACATATCATCAACAGGGTGGGTCTTTTTTTATTTGTTGTTTTTTGTTTCTCAGAGTGGGAACTGGAATCCCTTAAAGCAAAAGCACACATTCAAGGGTAGGCAAGGCTGAGTTGAGAGATCTCTCCATGAATCTAAGCCAGTGTCTCCATCCTGCTGATCAGATAACAGAGAAAGTGATCAAAAATACTCATTTATACCTAAAGTGTTAGAGGCTTGAAAGAAGTATCACTTTTTTCAGAGGTATCTGCACTCCAGAGGCCCATGGAGAGTAAAGCAATATTATCCTGAAGGAATATATAAAACTAATGGTAGAATTTTAGGCCCCAGAGATTTTAAGTCACCTTACCCAGGAAACCATCTATTAATATATCTATTGATGAGGTGACGGAGCAAAAAGGAGTGTCATACATAGGAAACCTAGAAGGATAAGCCTTAACTCCTTCCTCCTTTCCTTATCAATCATTCTCTCTCTCAAAGATTCCTGCAGCTTCATGCTTCCAATTCTACTGAACTATGACTAAGCTGATGACTCAGTAAAACATGTCACACGTTTTATTGATAAAGATAAACTCAATGTTGAGTTCAGTACAAAATGAAATTAGGGCTCAAAAATAATGACACAGGATGGCAAAACATTCAGGTGAAAGTGTTAGGTCACACAACAGCTGGCACAAATGGCATGCAAAGCTGCAGGAATCGTTCATGTTTTTATGAGAAAGAGGAGTACTTAAGCTAAGGATGCTTATTTTTCTTTCGTTTTCATGAAGAGAGTAAGAAGAGGAAAAAAATCCATTTAGTTGTGTCAGGGTCAGAGTCAGAGAATTCACCAGATACTTTCTGACCAATCTCATTTAGATGCCTCTCTGTCATTCCTTCAGACTCATGATTTTACTACACTCTGAGTCCAGCAAGGCACTGTCAGTCCTTCTGCTTCAGTGTTGGTACCAGGGGAGGGGTGGGACAGGCAATCTGGAGTGTATGGCCTGCAGAAGACTTAAAAACAATAATAAAACCAACTAAAAAGCCAGTCTCCTTTCTATTATCACCATGGCAAGTAATTCTAAACAATTTCATTAATAAACTACTCTCCTCTGACCAAAAAAAAAAATCTTTTGTTGGTCTAGGTTTTAAACAATTGCCACCATTGCTGTTGAGTTTTAATAATATAAATGTATCAATTGAGCATGTTTTCAATTGCTTCTCCTTTAGTAATATGTTCTACATGGAAGTTAATTCAGAGAATTAACTGTGCATTTATTTTGAGAGTAAGTACATAATAAAGCTTGTGTTGATTCTACATATTCCTACACTCAAACAATTGATTTGAAATAAACGCTGATAGCACAATCATTGTAAAGATGAACAGAACTTGAGTTACTTAAATTCTGTTATTCTATGTGAGCACTTGGAATTTTTTATTATGTTTATATTTTCTGGCATTTATTATGAAATGGGATCTTAGTTGGTCCGAAGGCTATGGGTTATTGTTAAGCTGAAATGGGATTTTTATGTATCTCTGACAAATATACCCCCATATCTAAGACTTTTCTGATTTATTTAACCTGTTGCTTCATGTGATAGAGGCCTTTCAACATTAAAATTAAGAAAAAGTGTTCTTTGATCAAAGAACACATGCATATTGGAAGAAAGACACATTTGGCAAAGTCATTGACAAATTTGTTGAAGTTAATATTCAAAAACAAAAACTGTAAGGTTACTGACTATTCATTACTGTGAAAGACTAATATGTAGGTCTAAGTTCTCATCTCTCTTTAAAAATACATTAATGAAATTAAAAGTCTTACTCCATAACCCTTTTTCTATTTTGGATTGTAATACTTATTTTATTTTTAATTTTTACTAATACAATACAAAGCTCTATAGAAGACCATTTCTTTTTTGTCCATTATTATTATTGGTTTCATTTGTGTGAAAATATAAACATAATAAAAAATTCCAAGTGCTCACACAGAATAACAGAATTTAAGTAACTCAAGACCTGTTTAATAAAGACCTGTCTTTATAATGATTGTGCTATCAGTGTTTATTTCAAATCAATTGTTTAAGTGTAAGAATATGTAGAATCAACACAAGCTTTATTATGTACTTACTCTCAAAATAAATGCACAGTTAATCCTCTGAATTAACTTCCATGTAGAACATATTACTAAAGGAGAAGCAATTAAAAATTACTAAAAATAATTTTGTCATATAGGAAGGGGGTATTAGTAATGACTCACTCTGGATGTTGAACATTAGCCCTACATCCTAATTTATGACCTGTTTTGGAGCTCCCTGAGACTCTCTCCCTTCCATACAGTTTCACCCCACGCCCCCTTATCCTACCACCCATCACTCCAAATAGCACCTGGTAGCCAAACATTTTAAAGAAGTAAATTTGATGCATTTAAAATAATTTACCCTCCTTCAAGGCTCTTCTTCTATCTTTCCTTCTCCCACTTTTTCATGGAGAGAAAGGAGTTAGGCTAAAATTCATTCCTCCACTCTTGTCCCGTTTGTTGAGGGTAGAGATGAGCAGAGGCCTGACTCTCCAGGCCCTGTCTATCCACCTGTGCGAAGCTGGGAGTGGGGTGGGGAAATGAGGATTCAGCAGTCCTACCTGAACTCTCAGACCCCTGTATCAAGTCATCTACAGCCAGAAGCACTCAGCAGCTTCCCATTCTGGAAGGAATCTGATGACCCAAGCCTTAGCACCCTCCTGCTGCCACAAGCAAACTTGGTCCTGAGATGCAGCATTAGCCAGGACTGCCTGGGGCCCACGTCCCACTGGCCCTCCCTCCACATCTATCCCCCAGCATCATTCTCAGTCCCACAGAGAAGGAACTTTATATTCTAGCCCATGCACACGCACCCACACTCTGGTCAGCCTGATGTCCCCAACTCTTTTTTTTTTTTTTTTTTAATTTTATTGTTGTTGTATTACATCCATCCCCTTTTTGCTCCCCTCTGTCCCCCTCCTCACCCTCCCATTCCCCCCAAAGTCAATCCCACATGTTGTTCATGTCCATGGTTTCCTTTATACTAGGTTCTTGTCTAAGCTGCTCCCCTTTCTTGCCTCTGCTCCCCCCTCCCCCCAACCCCTTTCCCCCTGACCACTGAAGGCCTATTCACTGTATTCATATATTTGGTTCTGTTTTGCTTGTTGTTAGTTTTGTTCATTATTGTCATATAATGGGTGAGATCATAACCACCTCAAAGCAGGGGGAAAATATTTCCCACCCAGATTTGGCACAGGATCTCTATTATTCCTCAGTTCTCAGAAGGTTCCTAAGTCATCCAACTATGATTCATTATGTCATTAAGTGACATATTTCCTTCATGTTGGTGGCTGGGAAAAGGTATGATAAATATCATTTTTTATTTTTACTTACAGAATATAATGAATTCCACCGATGACCTATTTTTAAAATCTACCAATTAAATGAAATTGTAAAGTTCACCATAGTAACAGTTCAGTGTCAGTCGCCCCAGTGAGAACCATACAGCATAGGAGGCCCTGGCCAATCACAGGGCAGAGTAATGTTACTATCTCATAGCAACCAAGAGATCTGCATGGCAACATCAGTTGCTATATAAAAGAAAAATTAGAAACAATAATCCTGCAAGGGAGAAATAACGATATTAACTGTTAAGTCATACTTGAGTCATGATTGTGAGGACCTATCCTAAAATATCCACCTAAATATAACTCAGATAATACCTGTCAGATCCAAGAGTCCTTGTGCTAGGAACCCTTCACCTACCACCACCTGGAACCACCCAAGTGAAAGAGAGACTATGCATAGAAGAGACCATTTCTGAATAAGAAGAATAAGAATTCTCAAATCCTAGGAATCATTAGACATATTTAGAGGGTAAATTACATATAAGTCCTCACATTTAATCTCATGAGAAAGGCAGACGAGATGTTATTATCACCCCATCCTAAATTTGTTTTCCCTAGCTTTCCCATCTCGGTTAATGGCAACTCAATTCTTCCAATTGCTTAGAACAAAAGCCTCAGAGGTTATCTTCTTTCTCTCACACTCAATCTAAACCATCAGCAAACCTTCTTATTTCTACTTTCAAGATATATCCAGAATCCAGCCACCTCCCACAGCTGCACCCTGGTCCAAGTCACCATCATCTCTTGCCTGGCTGGCAACAGCCTCCTAATCTATGCCCCTGCTTCCTGTCCTTATCCACCTACAGTTATATTCTGCACTGCAGCCAGAGTGACCCTTCTTTCCAAAAACAAGTGCTGGGCTCACCACCCTCCGGTGAGTTTTCATCCTCTCTCAGGATGAGAACCCAGACCCTCACTGTGGCCCATAGGACTACACACAACTTAGCTCCCTCTCATTCCTCTGATCCCATTTGCTGTTATTGTCTGCTTTGCTCACTTGCTCCAGCCACTCTGGTCCCTTTACTCATCTTCCAACACATCAGGCTCCCTCAGGGCCTTTGCACGAGCTGTTTCGTCTGTTTGGGACATTCTCTCCCCAGATACCTTCATGGTTGACTCCCTTACTTCCTTCAAGGGTTCACTCACTTGTCACCTTCTCAGTAAACCCTTTTTGAACTACTTTAAAAGTGGGCCCTATGTACCCAATCGTTTACCCGCAGCCCTTACTGTCCTTTCCTAGCATAATGAACACCTAGAACAATGCCTGGAGTTAGGGTTAGGATTAGGTAACTCGTACATGATTATGAGTAAAGGAAGCCATTTTACTGATAAAATAATTGTGCTTCAGAAGCTAAATGATTTCCTCAGAACATATTAGAGCCCAAACTTGAACTCAGAACATATTAGAGCTCAGATTTGCTAGTGACTTCCCAAGTTGTGTCCTACCCACTTTACTGTATTTTGGTTTCTTTTTCCACATCTGCCACTTCTTCTAGTAAGTGCCATGAACCCAGTAATTTCCTGGGAAGGGAAAAGGGCCTGCTGGGCTGATGGAGTATAGTGGAAAGAGCCCTGAAATCAGACAGAGAGGAGTTCCAACTCTAGTTCAGAGATTTGCTAATTGTGAGCTTTTTGCAAATTTCCTCTCTACAGCTCTGTCATCTATAAAATGAAGACAGGAATATGTGACTTATAGAAGTATTTTAGTGAGGATTAAATATTGGGAAAGGGCCTAGTACAGTGCTTGGAACATAGCAAATGCTCAATTATTACTTCAAAAGTGAAATACATGTTAAGAATAGTATGGAAAAGGATAAAACCAAAGAACTTACATGCATGACCCAAAAAACTTACATGCACAACCCATGGACTTGAGCTAAGAGGGGGTGATTGCTGGAGGGAAGTAAGGTCCTGGGAGAAGAGGGGCAAAGGAGGGAGCAGAATTGAGACAACTGTAATAGCATAATCATTAAAATATACCTTAAAAAAGAAAAGAAAGCAGGAAGAGAGGACCGAAATCTCTTAGTGTAGATTACAAATTTCTAAGGAAGGACCATTTCAAGTGATAGATGAAGTGTTTTTATCCCCTCCCTCTGTTCAATTCTTTTTCTCTGTTTCCCATGGGTGGAAATCTGGGTGAAATTCAGTTACAATTTCCTTTTGCCTCATGTGTGGTACAGAAAGGATACATTCCTTCCTAATCTATGAGTATGAATATATATATATATGTGTGTGTGTGTGTGTGTGTGTGTGTGTATATATATATACACATACATACGAGATATGTCCCAAAAGTATTAGCTGCACAAACTGTTTTAATTATATTGACATTGGTTCAATACTTTTGGGACAGAACTCATATATGTATATATTCTGCTACAAGATAGCAGAATTTCTAATTGAAGTTTCTTTAAGCAGGAGACATACAAATTAATTCATTTAGTGAAGCCTTACTATGTGCATGATACTATTCCAAGCACTAGATACATCAGTAAATAAAATAGACAAGATTCCTGTCCAAAAAAAAAGGAAATAACATAAACAAATGAACCAAGAGGAGGCCAAAATTAGAAGGTAACATTCTAACTGGATCATGGTCCTTGCAGAACTATCCTAATTAATTACCTATATATTGATTTCTTAGGAGAGAACTGAAGTGCAATCCATCCCACCTACAAAAAGGAAGCACCTCATACCCCCAAGTTTGAGACAAGTCAGCTATATTTCTCTTAAAAGAGAATGTCAGTTTTCTTCTCAACATACTCAGGGACCAAGCCTCTCAATTTAATGATATTAAATATGAGACTTAGGCTCAAGGTTTCTTTTCTTATTGTTGAAACACTCTGCCTCATCTCACCAAAACCATGATTACGGCCAGTGGCTTCTCTGTCTCAGTATCCACAAGTCTTCTGTTAACCTAACCTGTGAGTCCATGAGACTATCTGGATTATCATTTCAGGCTGTAAATCCTGTTTAAATGCTCATGCCTAACCTACACTGGGTTAGAAGTCCTTTGAAGGAAGAAATCCTCATTTTAAATGACAACAACAGCACCCCTCCCTTTCAGACGGTCTGTGTAAATTATTTGGCTCAACTCTCAGGTGATTAGATGGGTGTTCTCTAGCCATCAGGAACAGAAAGACAAGTGGTGTTTATGAGAGTTAATCGTTAGGAACTTGGGACAGCTTTAAACAGCAGTTGGGCCTGCTGTCTAACTACTGTTAGACAGCTGAGCATAAACTGTGGAGATGGGGATTAAGGACAGGCAACACTGACTAGCAGGCCCAGCCCAGGCAGTTGACTACTCGGGTGGGTGGCAGGAGCCCGGTTTATTTGCTGGAGGACTCAGTAAGCCTTGAGGGAAAAGAATTAAAAGGAGAACTTTGGAACTGAAGGGAGCTTGGGGAGGAGGTCAAAGATCTGCATGCCTGAATTCTGCCGGAGGCCCTGGCAGGCTGTTGATGTGGAAGAATGCTTTTAGACAATATACCAGATCATGCTACACAAATATCCTCTGAGCCAGCTCTATGGTTCCTCTTATGTTCCCCAGAGAGAGGTCTATTAGAGAATAGAAAAGATAAGTCTGTCCATTCAGGATGCTAATGAAAGCATCATTAACAATAAAGCTCAGGAGAGCAATGGGAGCGGGGTGTATGGAAGGAGGAATGGGACAACTATAATAGAACAATAATTTTAAAAGAAATTAAAAATAAATAAATAAAAGTAAAAAAAAAAGAAAAAGAAAAAAGAAAGGAAAAAAATAAAGGTCATCCTCAATCAGAGCAGATTAAGTCTGAAGACAGCAGAGCAGGATTGGCGTCAGTGACAATAACAGAAAAACTTTAATGGCTACGCAGGAGAATCTGCAAGACATACGGTCCTTAGATGCAGGCAAGAGGGGACCATGCTTTGGAGGGCCCCATATGCCACAAATACAAAGAAGAAAAAATTGTAAAGAACACATGGACAGCTTTGTCACTCAGGCTCTGGGTTTCAACTGTGGCACACGGAAACCCTAACCCTAAACATCTGCTCTCCTGACGTACTCTGCTCAGGCCCCACAGAAACAATTTTCTGCATCTCTTGCCTTGCATCCAAATGTCATCACAGATTGTGGGCTTTGTTGCTGCGGACCTCTTGGAGATGAGCACTGCTTCCCAGGGCGAGTAGGATTTGAGCAGCTAAAGCACTCAGGTACGAGAAGAGAACAATAAGTAACCCAGTCTTTCCTCTCTGTGTGAATGCCATAGATTATTGCATAGCAAAATACCATTTTGCAGTAGTGCTAAAAGATAATTTGTGCGTGTGTTTGTGTGTGTGTGTATGTTCCAATTTGTGGTTCAAGGAACAGCACATATTTTATAACTTATTATCTTGATTTCAAACATTTAAATAGCTTCATTGATACTTTTGTCTCAGCCTCCACAAGTGTCAGGAACCTAAGGGTGAATTACCCAGGATCCTGCCACAGGAAGGATCAGGACTGGAACACTCCTGGCAGTGATTCTGCTGTGTGGGGATTTATTGTCAACCCATCTCTTACCCAATGCTTACGTGTTCTCTCTCAGAGGGTGTGGCCTGAAAAGGCCAGGGTTACCAAACACCGAAACTAAAATCACCATATTTGGCAAACATTCTCTAAGAATGATGTGCATGCTACCTTTTGGCCCATCCAACAGACCAACTGAGGAAGCACATTTGAAAACTCACTTGCTAGAGTAGGGGAAACATTTTCATATAGAATTTTCACTATCTTCCCTTCTTGGGAAATGAGGCAAAGAGAACCTCCAACTTCTATCCCCACCCACTTGTTGTTTTTATTCAAGGGAAGAATGGCTGATCCTGTAGTCAGAACTTGACATTTATTGAGCTACATTCTTAAGGATGATGGGGGTAATTGAGTCTCATAATAGGAGAAACAGGCCTGTTCAGATTGTTCTAGCATACTTCTGTTCTTCATATCACCAAATAGTAGGCAAACCAGGGAGGGTCTGTCACAAGGGGAGAACCACCATTCTCTCTCCCTGTTCAGCCCTGGCTGCCTGAGTGAGAGGATTTTTGATCAACTCCACTGGTTGGATTGGTGATTGGAATCTGTGTCTCAGGTCTATTCATGTGCCTATGACTTTATGAGTCTCAAGGCAGAGATTTTAGGGTCAGAGACAGGAAATTATAGATCCAAGTCATAACCCCCAATAAAATTTGGCAGAATTCCTTTTATCTTTTTTAAGATTTTATTATTTTTAGAGAGAAGGGTAGAGAGAGAGGCAAAGAGGGAGAGAAACATCAATGATTGCCTTTCACCTGCCTCCAGCTATTGATCTGGCTGGAGATCTTGGCTTGCAACCTAGTTATGTGCCCTGGCTGGAGAATTGAACTAGTGACTTTTGGGTTCACAGGCTGGTACCTTAACCACTGTGCCACCAGCCAAGGCAGAATTCTTATTTTTTGAAGGTATATTAGATAAGGTATCCCACATGGTTATAACTGAAGACCCACTACCTCAAATTTTAGATTTACAGAATATGGAAGATCATCTCCTTCATGTTTCAATCGAGGTGACTGGCTCTGGGTTGGCAAATGGCCCTGCTCCACATAGTCATCTGGCCCTGGATTGACAGCTCCTCTGCCATCTTCAAAATGCTTCCAAAGCTGCTCTAGTCTGACCATCTAGAAGGGGGAAGAGGGCAGTCCAGGGCCAGCGATTCCTCCTTAAGCAAATGAGGTGAAAGTTTCCCATGTCAGTTCCTTCCACAACTCATTAGTGAAATCTTAGTCAAAAAACCTCATCCACTTTAAAGAAGGATAAGAAATGGGAACGTAGATTTGGTGGACAGCTAGCATTCTTCGTCACAAGGGAGTTATTGAGCCTTGTAAGAAATCTACAGACTGCAGTTTTACTCTAAGGTGGACATTTTATAGGAGCATACTAAAATGTTTCTTTATTTTCTGGGTAGTTGACTGGCAATAGTTACTCCTGAAATGTTCAGGCCTAAGTCATATCTTATATGAAAACTGGTACAGAACTCTCAATCATATATTTGTTTAATTATTTTACCAGATTTAAAGATTTGGGGATAAAAATAAGTAAATGCAGGTTCTTCTTATAAGCCTCATACAGCCTGTCTTAGGACGAAAGAGGATAACCCACAACTTTAAGGTTCCCAAGTTAATGTGTTTTATTAGTTTTACTGCCCACCACTGAAGCTAATCAACAATAAGTTTATAACCCATCCCTGGTAGAGAGTAAGCTGTGGCCCTTTTAGTTAAGAGACATAGCGTAAAGGATATATTAGGTTTATTTATTTAAGGTCTTCAAAAGTGATCCTAACTTCCTATATTTCTAACTTTTCTAGGTAAGATAATTAAAAAATAATACACCCTTAAAATTCATGAGATTAAAGAAATTATGCAGCTGACATTTTGGAAAAACAATATGTATAAAAGTTATTTAAAATAATTTCATTTAAAAGTCATTGAATACATCATCCTTGAATTACTCATGATTTTTTTATGTAAGAACTCATGTAGTAAATTCCTTCTGAAATCCTGAGCTGGATATTTTTATATTTTCAAATGAATATAGTACATCTTTTTTTCCCCCTTACAAGAACCATACAATCTACCACCCACCTACCCATTTGTCTTAGTTTCTAAGAAAATTAGCACTAAATTTAATGATCAACTAGAATAGCTAGTTCAATTTTGGTGCCTGAATTCTGTGCCCCTGCTTGTTTTATGATTTTTGTTTTATTTTGTTTTTAATTTTTTTAAGATTTAAAAAAATTATTAATTTCAGAAAGAGGGGAAGGGAGAGGGGCAAAAAAGGAGAGAAACATTAATGTATGGTTGGTCGCCATTCACCTGCCTCCAGCTACTGAACTGGCTGGAGACCTGGCTTGCAACCTGGTTATGTGCCCTGGCTGGGAATCGAACCAGCAACCTTTGGGTTGGCCGGCCGGCGCCTATCCATGGAGCCACCAGCCAGAGCTGTTCAATGTTTTAATGATCTTTTACTTTGGAATGATTTTAGGTATACAGAGAAGTTGTCAAATAGTTCCTATATACCTTTTATTCAATTTCCTATACTATTAACATCTTAACCTATCAAAACTAAGAAATTAACATTGGTGCATTATTATTAACTAGGTCACAGATTTTGTTGAAATATCACCAGTTTTTCCACTAATATTCTTTATATATTCCAAAATACCACATTGCATTTAGCCCAGTTCATTTCAATTGAAATATGATGTCCTGGCTGAAAAACATTCCTAAGAAATTTAATGATTAGGAACTGGGAAACTTTATTTTAAATTTGCAAAAGATTTCTTTCTCAAAAAAAAAATGTAGAGACATTAATTCATTCTTAGGGCCAATCATTCTTTTGTTTGGGGGGAAAATACAATAAATGGGATGTTCAGTTACACAAATGAAAAGCAAGTAACCACACTTTCTGTTGAAGGCTATGAAACAACCTTAAGTAACTTTAAATGTGATATTAGCTGTAGATTTTCAACCTAATCTAAGTGTTCTATTATGCAATTTAGTTGGGTTAAAGTTACGTATATGCTGGCTTTGTGCCTCTAGGGAAGATGGTTATGAATAGAAAGATGGGAGTGTTCTTAAAGCAAGTGAATATTCCCGCTGTCAGTCATCTTAGGAAAAGGTAGCCCTTGGCCAAAAAATGGGAACTTTGGAAGAAAGTCTTAGGTGGGGGCTTTGGATTCTTTCTTTTCTCCCAGTCTTGGATTTCAAGCAGTGAAGATATGCTCAAGGGATCCCCAGCAGTGGGACAGAGCAGACCCCTGCTGCATGGAGACAGGTTGAGCATCTCCAGTCTCCTGAAACTAGGTCTGGGCCTCGTGGCTCTAAGAAAAGCCTTGTAGAACAGCAATATCCTCTAGATTGTACTTGCCCTGTGCTAAAATTTCAATCAAGTTTTGCCCAAAATTACAGCCTAGTCTCCTTTATGCTATGGGAAATTAAGGAAAAAGCCTATGCCAAGATCAGGATGAAGCTGAAAAGAGGAAAATAGTCATTTCTCTCCCAGTTCTATAGGCAGAGTCTGGCTGAGGCATGGTTACTCAACAACAAGGTTAGAGAAGAAGCTATTGATTCTCTTTCTAAATGCACAGGATTCCTAATCATCAGGACCTCTGAGAAAAATACCTGGGGTATTTGATGGGAGTAACTTCCCATAGAGCCAAACAGACTCAAAGTCATCATAAAGTGGGTATTTTATGTGACTTAATTTTGTAGTCCTAGACTACTAAGGTCTACATGTATAAGTTGTACAAGTGTTTCTGTTCTGTTTTACATGAACTGCTAAAGTTTATGCATTCATTCATTCATTCATTCATATTTATGGGGCACCTACTCTGAACCAGGCACTGTTGTTCTAGGCATGGAGTATAAAAGAGTAAAACAAACAAACGAACAAAGACAAATCTGACTTCATAAAAAAGCCCTTGCCAGCCTTGGGGAGAACACATTGCAAAATACATTGCATGCCTTCTATATCCTAATTAAAACTAGAGAGAATTATCAATATCTATTTTTTAATTTTTAAAACTATGATTTAATCTAAATATGGTTTTGCTACATGATAAGGAATATGATTTGACTCTTAAACATTAGAAGAATTGAGTCAACGTAGTTTATCAAGAATATATGGGGAGCACTTCTCCACCCTAAAATAATTTTTTGCAAAGAAAAACGGCCCTCTTAAAAGACTTTTGGCTTTTGGCTCTTCTGTACACCAACCCCAGTGGGAACCATCAAGATTTCCTCTTGGCTGGTGGCCAAAACCTAAATACTCTCTGGGCTATTCACATCTGGGAAAAAAACAGAATCATGAAGTCCTTAGAAATAGTCTATAAATATTTATTTTAGGGAAAAAAAAAGGCACTAGAATAGGGTGTCTAAATCTTCTAATTGCTATTGCTCATGTGGTCTGTTGTAAAATATAAGAATGAATCAAACATCAGAGAGATACTACAAACCATCTCTCTGAAAAAAATATGGCTGTCAGAGTCTGTGATCCTGATTGCAAAGATATCTGTGACTAAATAATGCTGGTTATGGAAAGTGCTGGAAATGTATAAATAAAATACTAAATAATACAATACAACTAATTCTTCAGGTGTTTCTATTCTCCAGTAAAGACCTGTTGTACATGAACCAAGTGACAGTACAGCTTTCCTGTGGTATAAATCTTTAGAAAATGTTCACCACTCGCATTTGCTTATGTTCTTTTACTCTACCAGTCTCAATAACTTTATCATTTCTTGCTTCATTATTTCTCCTCTCTAATCTGCATTACTAGCCCATGGTTATAAATAATACAGTATCTAGCCCTGGTGGCTCAGTGGATAAGCCTGTGAACCCAAAGGTCACTGGTTTGATTCCCCAGCCAGGGCACATAACCAGGTTGCAAGCCAGGTCTCCAGCCAGTTCTGTAGCTGGAGGCAAGTGAAAGGCAACCATACATTGATTTTTCTCTGTTTCTCTCCCTCTCTGCCTCCTTCCCTTCTTCTCTCTCTAAAAATAATAAATAAAACCTTTAAAAAGTAAAAAGAATATAGCATCTGTCTGGGCATTTGTTTGCAGTATTATCTTACATGATGTTATATAGAAAGAGAGAGCATAGCAATGCTTTAATATGGGGAAATAATGTTTGCAAAGTGATTCTGTTGCATGCCTCTGTACTTACACGGAACTTCCCTTTCTAAAAAGCTTGGTTCTATGGACTTAAGCCTACTGCAAAATTGGATATAACTGAAATTTGGTAAGAGTCTACTCCCATTAAGTGAACCTACAAAATGATCTACTGTGCCTGTAATTCCTGGTGAATCTGCACATATTCAAACAGGCATTCTTAGAGGTGGGGTGGAGTCTCAAAGATGCAAAATGTAGAAATATTTCGAACAGTGCATCTGTAGGGCAGGAGCACCATGCCTCCCCCTGCTCTGCACAAGGCAAGCACTCAGTAAAATTTATTGACTCAAATTAATATGCTTCATGGTTCTAAACTGTAGTCCAAAGCCTTATTAGCTGGTCCATTCAAAACCTCAGGAAAGAAGGTGATTCTTAATATATGTCCATTTTATATTTGGAGAATCAGAGACATGAAATGGTTAGGTGACTCCTCAGGTCACCTTGTGAGTTAGAGGCAGAGCCCAGATGAGAGCCCAGATGCAAAAGCACCCACCAGCCATCACTGAACTGGTCAGCAACTGACAAAGCCAGTTGCTGAGGAGGTGAGAGCTCCAAGTTAGTGGAATTTGAAGTTTAGACTCAGAGAATTTTCAGGTTCCTCCAAATTAACTCACCAGACCCTCCCAGTGGCTGGCTCAGGAACTTGGAGCTTCCAAGTTCAAGTGAGAAGTTATGGAGGAAGATGGCACAAGGAAGACTGAGAAGGGCCAAGGTCTTACAGTCAGGGCATGAGCTCTGGAGGCACAGTTCTGGCTTTGAATCCAACTCTATCAGCCATCAGCTATGACCCAAAGCAATTTACTAACCTCTCCAAGATTCAGCTTCCTCATCTATAAAATGAAAATTATAACGACTATATTGTAGAATTGACATGGAAATTGAAGATGTTATGTAAGCTCTTCATGTTATGAGCAGTCCATAATAGCCACTCAAAGACAAATCAACAACAACAAAATGTTTAGTTATAGTAGTGATTCAACTATGAATAGTAGAGCATTATTCATTTAGAGGACATGTGAAGGTTTCCACCAACTTAATAAAAAGATACTTAAAGTAATTAATAAACACAGGGACAGGGTATTCAATCTGCAGATCACAAGGATAATTTTTTCAAGTATGAGAAAAATGCTACCCAGCAGCTCATGAGCAGATGTCATTCTGGAGTGGTGCCCTTGACACAGGGCAGGCTGCCTTTCATTGTCTCTTCTTCTCTTTTCAATCTCAGTTAGAGCTTTTAATATATAATGTTCATCAAATACACCACATACTACATGCTGGTATTTATATACCATATGACTATGATTTTTACTACCGACTCCCAAGATTGAGGACAGATGTCATATGCACTTAAATTTGCCCAAAGACTTAAGAAAGAGTTAAATTACTAAATGCTGCAGCCAATGGCAAGATTTGTGACAGAACTGGTTACTGTGAATGTATTTGAGGATTCTCACCTTCTAACTACAAATTCCATTAAACTACCATGGTTTAATGCATTTGCAGTTTTATTTGACAATACAATTGTTGATATGATCTCTATCTTTATATCAAAGGGAAACCATCCCTTTTTCACAAGGAACTGATTTCAAAGGGAGTTACACTTCTGAGAGAGCTATAGCACAGAAATCTGGACCTGGGGGCCTCCAAAACTACAGGTGTTAAATAGTATCAGGGTTGAAAAACCTCAGTGGCCTTCTGATAACCTTGAAATACACTCCACTTATACCTCTCTTGACCCATGACATTAGTCCAGGTGCCATTTAAATGTCTGTGGTAATACGGTGACTATATAGAACAATTTAAGAGTCATCTCCAAAAGGGGAATCACATGGAAAAAAATAAACAAACAAACAAAAACAAAACACAAGAAGAGAGTGAAGACAATTGATTCTTATAACAAGTTAAAAATCCTTGCAACTTTCTCATTCATTTAAGTTGATATGAGTCAGGAGACTAGGTTGAGGAAAACCAGAAAAGCTTTTAAATTAAACCTACCAATGTCTGATTTCTTTCAACATGATCAAAACCAAACTTTTCCAGAGATGTTTTCTCAATACAAAGTCAAGCAATTCCACCTTCAAATACATTATCATGCATACTCAACAGCTTTGATTGCATGGTACCCTGTTTTCTTCCAAATTAAACCTAATATTTATAAATTTTGATCAACAATATAGTCCTAGTTTTCCAAAGTTCATGATCAATCCTAAATGGCCTAAGAGAACACTGTGAAGTTATGGAAGTTTTGTAGGGGTTTTGCTTTCTCTGTTTTTGCCTAAATGTTGAGGTTTCATTAAGTTACATTTTTTCATCTTCCATCCTTTTCTTAACTTACTTTATAGACTTTCCCTGAATGAACTTATCCATTTCTCCCTACATGCTGTGTAGGGAGAACTCTCCTGTGCTTCAGACTCATATATCTAAATGCCTTCTGGACATCTCTGCCTGGATATCCTAAGCTCAAAGTCATTATGCAAATTATAAAGTTATTTTCTACCAAATGTATTCCTCTTTCTCTTTTCTCATTTTCCTTACTAATGACAAGATCCAACCAATCACTCAGGCCAGAAATCTGAGCACAGTGCTATAAGAGCACTGGGGAGATTTTTAAGAATAGTAGCAATTGACAGCAGCATAGGAAAGGAAGGAGGCATTCCAAGTGGCATCATGTAAATAAAGATACCCCCAAATGAGAAAGAGCATGGCATGTGTATTATTAGTCAGGATAGGATGTGCTCTGCTGAGATAATAAAGAAACCCCATAATCTCAGTAGCTTTTTATTATCATTAAAAAATAAAGCCAAGCTTTATGCTCAATTAATATTTGACAAAATAGGCAAGAACATATAATGGGTAGAGATAGTCTATTCAATAAATGATGTTGGGAAAATTGGACAAATATATGTAAATAAAATAAAATTAGACTACCTTCTTACCTCATACACAAGCATAAATTGAAGAGTTAACTCAATACGGATTAAAAACTCAAATGTAAGACTTGAGATCATAAAACTCCTAGAAGAAAGCATAAAGAGTAAAATATCAGACATTTCTCAAAGCTATATTTTTTCTGATATATCTCCTTGAGCAAGGGAAACAAAAGAAAACATATACAAATGATGCTACATCAAACTAAAAAGTTTTTGTATAGCAAAGGAAACAACATTGAAATGAAAAGATAACCCAATGAATGGGAGAAACTATTCACCAATAATACATCCAAGAAGGGGTTGATATATAAAATTTATAAAGAACCAAAATAACACAACACCAAAAAACCCCCAAACGATTCAATTTAAAAAATGGGCAAAGGGCCTGAAAAAACACTTCTCCAAAAGGGACATACAGATAGCCAACGGACATATGAAAAGATGCTCAACATCACCAACCATTAGAAAGATGCAAATGATCATATTTTTTGCTCCATAAGATGCACCTTTTCCCCCAAAGTGGGAGGAAATTTTTGTGCATCTTATGGAGCAAATATTGCATCGCAGACTGTGCTACATATTACCTGATCTTTCAGCAGTGGGGACAGCTGTTAGAAGAGGAAGCGGTGGGCCCACGAGAAAGCCCTGAAGGCACTTCAATGTCCCACTTTACTGCTGAATCTCAGAGCATCTGATCAGTTGCCTTATGCCTCTGCCTCTCACCCAGGACCTGGGAGAGCGCAAAGAGTCACCTGACACCCCCCAACTACACAACCACTGACCTTTCGAATCAGCTGAGGATAATAACAGTATGAGGCTTATTAGTGCTTGACCAGGTTAAAGCACATATTAGCGAAACTACAAAAAAGAGCTTTAAAGAAGTGAAGACTTATCTAGCTGTAATTCCGGGGGCTTTTACCAGCCATTTGCAACCTCTTGATATTTCCATCAACAAACCATTTAAAGTCTTTATGTGAGAAGAGTGGAACAAATGGATGGCTGCTGGTAATCATGATCTGACGAATGAAGAGGCCCACTATCACTCAAGTTTGTGAATGGCTGAAAACATCATGGTACTCAGTGAAGGATGAAGTCATTGTACAGTCATTCAAAAAATGTGGCATTAGCAATGCCTTAGATGGAACTAAAGATAGTATCATATATGAAGATAGCGAAGAAAGTGGTATCAGTGATTGTGAACAACTGAGCTTCAAAAATTCTGACACTAGTGATAATGAGTTCTTGGGATTCTCAGAAAACTAGAAGAGTACTTGAACCTTAAAGTCTCTTCTCATTTGTTAATGACAGTGATGATAGTTCTTAATATTGCTGTTGACTGTTGTTCACTTTACATGCTTGAAATATTATTCTATTATAATTTATTAAATATTTTAGTACACCATTTGATTCAGAATATTTTTTTCTTGTTTTCTTCCTCTGAACCTAGGTACATCTTGTGGTCAGGTGCATCTTATAGTGTAAAAACTATGGTAAAATCACAATAAGATATCACCTCATACCTGTCAGAATGGCTATCATCAATAAATCACCTAACAGGTGTTGACAGGTGTTGGGAGGATGTGGAGAAAAGGACATTCTGTGCACTGTTGGTAGGAATGCACACTGATCCAGCCACTGTGGAAAATAGCGTGGAGTTACCTCAATTATGACTCAGCAATTCTACTTCTGGAACCATATTTGAATAAAGTTGAAACACTAAGTCAAAAGAATATATGAACCCCTATTTTATTGTAGCATTATTTTACAATAGCCAAGATCTAGAAGCAGCCTAAGTGCCCATCAGTAGATGAATAGATAAAAAAACTACAGTACATTTACACAATGGAATACTACTCAGCCAAAGAAAAGCTGGAAATCTTACCTTTGCAACAGCAATGGACGGACCTGGAGAGTATGTATTATATTGAGTGAAGTAAGCTAGTCAGAGAAAGACAAGTACCATATGATTTCACTTACATGTGGAATCTAATAAACAAAATATAAACAGACTCATAAATGCAAAGAACAGACTGAGGGCTGTGACAACTGAGGGCTGTAAGAGGGGAGGGGTTTGGGGGCTGGGTGAAAAAGGTAAAGGGATTAAGAGAAAAAAACAACCTCATAGACATAGACAACAGTATGGTGATTACCAGAGGGAAAGGGGGGATGGGGGGAAGTAGAAGAGAATAAAGAGGGGATAAATGCTGACAGGAGACAACTTTGTGGGGTGAACACATAACACAATATACAGATGATATATTTCAGAATTGTGCACCTGAAACCTGTATAATTTTATTAATCAGTGTCAACCCCAATAAATTCAATAAATTTTTTTTTGTATAAATCTGATGCCAGTTGGTCAGCTTAACTGCAATAGAAACTTTCACCTTGTAAACAATCTACTGTCCTCAGCTTCCACACTTCTGGTGTGTTTTCTATAAGAAAACAAGAATGAGCATGAAAAACTCAGACTCCTCTCAACTTCCTTGAACCAGAAGTATATATCCCTTCTGATCACTATTTCACCCTCAAGAATTTGGTCATTGTCCCAATCTAACTGCAAGAGAAATTGGGAAATATCTTCTCATCTGTTCAAGAAGATGAAATGAGGTAGTGAACACATAGCATTGGTTTCCACAATATGTTTAGGAAACTGTTAGGAGACTGGCTTACCTGAAAATCATTGGGGATGGTGAGGAAAATGCGTGTGGTGGGAAAAGAAAGGGTAGACAGTGCAGGGGGAGGCAGGAATGTAGGTAAAGCTAAAGTGTAACTACCTAGAAAGACTAGGTGACTTGCTTAGGATAGTAGGATTTTAAAGATCAGAACAGCGCAAACATAGTGAGATGTGGTCAATGGAGGGTCCTAGAGCACAAATTTCTTATCCTGAGGCACCCCAAGTAAAGGACCAGCTTCTGCTCCCAGGGCCAGTCTGAGTTTCCTATTGCTATAAGAATCAGTGGTATGCAGACTCAGGTCTGAGACTGAGCCTAAATATAAACAAATGAAAAAGCTTGAGACACTGTGATCAGCATCGCTGAACACTGAGTGATCCTTCTTCAAACAGCTTGGTTCCCATGCTGCCCAATGCCACTCCCTTCTTAGCTGCCTCCCAGCTCACCTTCCTGCTCTCTCTGGTACAGCCTGACTTTCTTCTTGACTTTAGTAATGAGGTTTCTTGCCCCCTTTGCTTCTGATGGGTCTCCATTTCTAGCAATATGTATCCCAGCTGATTTCCACTCTATTTTACACTCATCTGGCTTCTGCCAGTCTTATCCAATCAAAAGATAAAGTAACAACAGTACTAACATTTACTGAGTAATTAAAACATGCCTATATTAACAAGTTTGCATGGTTGATACTTTCAGGACAAACCTTATATATTTGTGTATGTATGTATTTGTAAAATACATGTGACCACCATAACTAGATATAGATGGAGATCATTTCATTCTCAGACCAGCGCCATGTGGTAGGTGGTATTATTACCTCCAATATGCACATGAAGAAACTGAGGCAAAAGAAGTTCATTTACCACATTCATATAGACTATAAATGGCCAAATTGGGATTTTAATTCAGGATGTCTGGCCTTTCACTACTATCCCATGCTACTAATGAAGGATGATGGAGACTGGGGAGAGAGACAAGATGGCTTGATGATCTTTAAAAAAAAATGTGAGGAGGAGTTGCGATTAGCCCTGAGAAAGCAGAAGAAAGGGTCCCCATTGGAGAGAATTGCAAAGGAAGAAGTGCCACCAGAGGATAAAAAGCCTACAATTATTCACACAAGGGGTACTTGTATTCTTCAAAGGGGACACACTCCTGGAGAGGATAATGCCTGAATTTTTATCAATGGAATTTCACATGCCCCGGCAGGTGGATGGCAGAGAGATTTAAACCCCTCAAATTATAGCCCCTGCACCCTGCCTAAGAAATGTCCATTCGTCTTGGCAAAGCCCCTTCCACACATGCACAATGTGCGATCTCGAGAAGGCGCAAGGCTGGACAGCTTGTCAACCCAGCACACAAAATGAGAACTGTTTCTTTAGCCTGCAGCTGGCTGGCCCTTTGAGCTGGTCTCAGCTGCCAGGGGCTATGCTAGCAGCAGGGCCACACCCCTAGATGAATATTCATAAACCTTGGGATTGAAGATGGGGATTTCAAAACCTCTAAGGGAATTAAAGAGACCTAGGGGCTTCCAGATTGGGATCTAAAGGAAGGATAGAGGTTGATTTTGCCAGGGCGTGATTTAGGCAAGGTCAAATTTATAAAGGGAGCTCATTGTTCCCTGCCGGTTTTCAAGTTTGTCAGTGTCCCTCACACCAACAACGTACAATTACTCATGCCTCATTGATAAGCTCTCTTTCTAACACTGGGAAACATGAAAACAACCAAGAGCAAACTATTCGCTGGATATTAAGTGCATATTTTATAACTTTTACCCGAGTAAACCTCTGTGTTAACCCTGTGTAACCAGAAGGAATTAGCTGCCCAGAGGGACTCATAGTAAATCGGGCTTAAATTTACAACCAGAGTTTAGCAGCCATTGTCTCTCACACTCACTGCATTTTAGGAAAAAGCCATAGGCCTAACTGTGGGCCTTCTGTACTGTGCTCCTACAGACCCAACTGATCCTTATAAAAATGTTCTTGGAATCTTATTTTGACTGACCAACAGGCTGAGACCTGACCCATACAATTGGGTCTGTGTAGCTCTACCCTCATTTGCATTTTCACCACTCAATCAGAGCATTTCTATAATGACCAAGCAAAACTCACAATCAGAACTCACAATTTTGACCAGTTAGGACAGTGCTATTTGAACCAATCAAACTATAAATTTGGACTCCTCATTTGCATAAAGATGGACCAATCAGGAACCAAAGCAAGCATTTTTTTTTTCTGTATAAGCAGCTTCCCCTTTGTCTCAGTGAAGTACACTTTCCATTTAAACCAGGGGTTATATTTCCCAGTTTGCAGATTGTTCATTTACATAAAGTTTCTCCTCTCCACAACCCAAATTGGGGAATCCTATTGACATCAGATTGATTATAGCAAACTTTTGTGGACACAAAGGTTTTATTGAACTTTTTTACTCAACACCACCCCTCTCACACACCATCCTATACAGGTATGTTAATTTGTGTGATTTTACGATCTAATCTATGATTTTTGTATAAGTCTCTGTCTATGTCATAAGCTAGACAATTTTAAATAAACTTTTAAAATACATATACCCTTTGATCATGATGGGACATAACCAGGGGATTAACTGCACCTATATATACACATATTTGGCTCTATTATTTTTATTAATGGAGAAATTTCCTAGCATAGATCATTGAAAGATTAAATAGTACCAAACTGTATTTCATTGACTTATAATACAAGGTAGGCTTTTGGGAAAGTGCATTCACTGTCTTTTGTTGTTGTTACAGCTGTAACAGGCCACTTTAGAATTCACTTAACAGAATTTACTAGAAACTTTGTTGAGAGTGTCCATTCCATTAATCTTTCTATTAAGATGGATATTATTCTTTAAGTTGGAAATAGAGGAAATAACATTATTGATGGAAAATCAAAGAATAAAATGAGGGTATATAGTGTGAAATAGCTACTTTAAACGGAGGGAATGTAGCTACTTTAAATGAGAGCAGAGTCCTCCTTAACTCCACTTCCACTTAAGAGAACTGAACACAAGTCAGATGTGAGGCAAGAACAACTGAAAACAGCAATGAAACCTTATGGTAAGTAGGGCAAGACATAGGACACAAGCAAATGTTCCAGTAATCATAGATTCTGGAAATTATAGTCAGATAAACTTGCCAATAATTCCCAACCAACAAAGTTATACATTGGGTAGTTAAGTAGGCAGCTAATGAGCACTTTAAAAAAATGACTATGAGGAACCAAGAGAATTCATCAGAAATTGGTCAGATGTTTTTTTCCTTTTTATTTATTTTTTAAATAAAGCACTTAACTAATACATCAGAATGTCAAAATCAAAGAACATCTTGACAAAAGAACACTATCTCCCACCATCTTTTTTTTTTTTTTTCTGTGATGGATTTAGAATTCAAAATGATCAAATTTAGCATTTGGAAGACAAAAGAGAATTAAGTCTATGGCCAAAAAGAACTGGGCTTGACTCCAGACTGCAAATTACTAGCTATGTAACATTGGGCTTCTCTGAGTTTCAGTTTTCACAACTGCAAAATGGGACTAGAATATCTACTTCATTAATATGAGGAAAATACAAATATTGTATGCAGCACAGGTACTCAATAAGGGCAGTTATTATTAAGAAACAATTTACCTGTCAGAATGACCATCATTAACAAATTAACAAACAACAAGTGTTGACAAAGATGTGGAGAAAAGGGAACCCGAGTGTACTGTTAGTGGGAATACAGACTGGTGCAGCCACTGTGGAAAACAGTATGGAATTTCCTCAAAAAACTAAAAATGTAACTGCCATTTGATCCAGCGATTCCACTGTTGGGATTATACCTGAAGAATCCTGAAACACCAATTCAAAAGAACCTATGCACCCCTATGTTCTTAGCAGCCCTATTTATAATAGTCAAGACCTGGAAACAGCCTAAGTGCTCATCTGTGGATAAATGGATCAAAAAACTGTGATACATTTACACAATGGACTACTACGCAGTGGAAAAAAGGAATTCCTACCTTTTGTGATAGAATGGATGGAACTGGAGAGTGTTATGCTTAGTGAAATAAACCAGGTGGTGAAAGACAAATACCACATGATCCCGCCTAATGTAGGAACATAATGAACAAAACAAACAAGCAAGCAAAATAGAACCAGAGGGATGGAAACAAGGAACAGACTGGCAGTGACCAGAGGGGAAGAGGGAGGGGAAGAAAGGAGAAAAGGAGGGGAAAGATTTAGTCAAGGAACTAGTATAAATGACCCATGGACATGACAACAAGGTAGGGATTTACTGTGGGAGATTGAATGGGGTGGTTGGGGCAGGAGAGAGCAACGGGAGGAAAATGGGACAACTGTAATACAATAGTAACAAATTAGTATTTTAAAAAGAGACAAAGAAGTCATAAACCTTACTTTAAAATACAAAAAAAAAAACCCAAAACAATTTAAAAGGTAAAAATTCAAATACAAACTCAAGAAAAAGAAGAACTGAATTGAGCAATTAATATAAAAATAACTTGTTTTATTTACTGTTTTATTCAGTGTGAAATAACCAGTACATGTTTTAGGTGCAAATTGAAGCTTATTTACATAAGAATATATGTAAAAAGACTGTCAATTAATTCTAGTTTGTCAGATTCTATCTTAAATCTTTTATCCCTTTCTGAGTAGCACACTTGAAAGGTAACAAAGAAAAATTAAGTAATATATTCAAAATGGTGGGAGTCCCAGAAATCACAATATCTGAGAAATAGTTGAAGGAAATGGTGGTATTTATCTAGGAGAAGAGATTACATAATAACTATTTTCTGATATTTGAAGAGCTATGATGTGGAAGAGGGTATAAACTTGGAAGTCTTAATAAAATAAGTTTTTGGATTCAACATGTAGGTAGAGCTGTTCAACAATGCAATGAGCATTCTTGAAAAAAATAGCAAGCTCACAAATACTGAAAATATTCCTGGAGTGAGTAGAGGCCAGCTGTCAAAGATAATGTAAAAGAAATGACTGCACTGGAAAAGAGAGTGGCCTGGTCTTAGAGTTAGTAATGCAGCTATATGCCACCAGTCCCAGCCATGGTAGGCATGACAAATCAACGGGAGCTCTTTTTCCTACTGAACTACCAAGGAGAAGGATAAAGGTGCAAAGACATTTTGTTGGAGAAAAGATAGCACTTTCAATAATAGTACTAGAATAATTGGACATCTATATGCAAAAAATAAAATACCAAACCTCTCACCATATTCAAGAATTAACTCAAAATGAATCATAGACCTAAATATAAAACTTAAAACTATAAAACTTCTTGAAGTTTTTTTTTTTTAAACAGGTTATTCACATTTTAAAAGTGAGTCATTTTAAAGGAAAAACATAACTAAATAAGAGTTTATACCAGTGGGATGCAGATATGCAAGAATCATTAAGGGGGCACCCTACCAATGTCCTTTGCCACATAGTCTCCAAGGGCTAGGCAAGGTGTTATAGCCCTATTTAAGCAGGACGGTATTTAATACAGAACACTGCTCTCAGGAAAACATCAGATGCAAACCAGGAAACCCTGTCGTGTAAGCATGGAAAATTCTGTTGGGAGAGGACAAGAAGAAGCTGCTGTCTGTAATCTAGTGTTGCCCAGCTCCCAGGATCTCAAGTTTAGGAGACAGGAATCCTAGATGCCTGTCTGGTGTGGCTACTTTTTAGTGCTCTGGCCTAGCAAAATAGGTTTAGCTGGGAAGGCCAGAACCTGAAAAGTAAAGCTCTCAGTACCATAGCCAAATGACCTGAGTAAGGTAGGGGGAAGGTATATGCTGTTTATTTCGTGTTTCAAATTCTTGGACATTAAATTATGACACCACTTACAACAGATGTATAACAAATATTGCAAGGTACGTCTCCCCAATGATTTTCTAGGGAAGTAACAAATAAAATATTACTTCCCTCTTTACACATAAAATTCTTTGTTTGTTTGTTTGTGTTTTTTTGAGAAAGGAGAAGAGAGAGAGGCATCAACGTATGGTTGCCTTTCACCTGCCTTCAGCTACAGACCTAGCTGGAGACCTGGCTTGCAACCTGGTCATATGCCCTGGCTGGGAATTGAACCAGCAACCTTTGGGTTCTCAGGTTGGCACCTTATCTGCTGTGCCACCAGCCAGGGCTTAAAATTCTTAATAAAGGCAATGTATGTATTGTAAAGAGCATTAGTTATGCTGTTAAATTGCCTGGGTTTGAATCCCAGTACTTCCTCCTATTAGCTGTGTAAGCTTGGTCTGGTTTCTTTTCTGAAGCTCTCTGAACATTACTTTC
Organism: Noctilio leporinus; assembly: GCA_004026585.1. Taxonomy (NCBI): domain Eukaryota; kingdom Metazoa; phylum Chordata; class Mammalia; order Chiroptera; family Noctilionidae; genus Noctilio; species Noctilio leporinus. The sequence continues at coordinate 132,828 of PVIW01003622.1, read as the reverse complement.
CTCTTCTGTAAAAAGGGGATGGGAAAAAAAAAGTTGCCAGAGGCTAGATTATAATACATGTGAAGGTGTTTATTTCATAGTGCATTTAGCACATACTAAGCACTCAAAGTTACAAGTCCTGGGTGAGGGGACTTAAAGATCATCTAATACATCTTATCTGCTATACGAATAGAGCAAGGCCTAGAGACCCTGGTGGTCTACCTAACATCCTACAGCTAAATTAGGGGCAGACCTGCTTTTCAAAAATTTAATACTGTCATTTTTCACTGCAATTGCCTTTCCTCTCTTAGTGGTTGGGATCATTTTCCTGGAACCTCCTCTTCTTGTCAGGCTTAGAACAACTTTCACTTTGATTTTCCATGGCTTCACTGTGACCCAACATTCTTTTAGCACTCCTACATTGTGAAAGCAGAGCACCATCTGTCATTTGATCAATGCGCAACAATCCCTTAAGAGCTTAGTAAATGCCTTTTCTATGAAGCATCCTTCCCTTTTAAACATAATACAACATTACAATTTAACTTTCAAGATCCACTCAGGAGAGAAAGGATGATAAAACAGTTTCATACATAAATAGTCTCCCTCTGGGCAGCATGATTATACATATACCAGGATGTTCTTTCTTCAGCTAACAACAAATTATCTAATGATCTTCCACTTCTAGGCTTTTTAAGGTCCCTTCTCTCAAAAAGGAAAGATGGTGTATTGGCTTCTGCATCATCTCTTCATGTAATGAGTATAAACTATTATACCAAAAAGATTATCTAGTCACACAAACTAATCCAGGTGGGAATCTCCTTTGCTCTCCTATTTTTTCAGGTCTATAGGGTAGAGTCATAAACTACAGTGGGCTCACCAGAAGGACAAGCTATTTGGAAAATAGGTCACATCTTAGGGCTTTCTGCCAAATTCACACAGGAATAGTAACATCATTGCCAGGCGCATCTTTGAGCACAAAGAACAAGGGCTGATGATGTTCTGCTGGGAAATGCTGAATGGCTGCATTCCTTACAGGATCTCTTGGAGTAAAAGTTACCTGACAAAAGTAAAGGGGTTGAAGGAGATGTTTTCAATGTCTGTCTTTTCATAATAAGCTACTTCTCCATCAATTTTATGATTATACTTTATATTCCCTGGCACAGAGTAAGGGATTAAAATATGTGAAACAGAGAAATGAACAATCTATTTTCTTTGTCTTTTTCTGTTATCCCCATATTACCTCAGAGAAATACAGAAAGAAGGACCAAGGAAAAGCTCAGATTTTCCCTTTGTGTTCTATTCCTGATGTTTGTGGAACATTTGGTTGGAGCTTTATGTTACCAAGTGGCCTCTAAGTCCTCAGTACGTTGCTTGTCACACCACCTGCCCTTTCTACCTTGGAAAGGAATGAGTTTAAAGTTTTGCTCCAGATAACACCTGGGAGCATGTTTGAACTGTAGAGTTTAGGGTGTCACCCCAGAGTCAGAATCTGCATTTCAATGGGACCCCTGGGAGACTTGTGCACACATTCAAGTTTGAAAAGCACAACTATAAAGCCTGCTTGATTAGACAAGAACCTAGTATAAAGGAACCATGGACAAGGACAACAGGTGGGATTGACTTTGGGGGGAATGGATGGGTGGGGAGGAGGACAGAGGGGAGCAAAAAGGTGATGGATGTAATACAACAACAATACAATTTTAAAAACTAAATAAATAAAGCCTGCTTGAAGGATGGATTCTCCAAATACCAACAGCCTGTTAGAGTCTGGAGATGGGTAGCTTCAGACTGAATTTAGAGTAGACAATTGTTTCCAGAAGGAAGATGACAAGGAGGCCACCAGATTTCTGGTGCTTACAAATTGACAGCAGTCCTTAGCTACATGGCAAGAGACAGAGCGTCTGCGTCAGGGGCCTGAGTCTCAGTCAGCATAGGCAGGCAAGGGGCAATCACTATTCTACAACTCAGCAAGAGTTTGAAACTATCCAGGGCCTCTTATTATTTTTCTTCTGTTGTCAAAAACTGTTGCCAAAGTATTTCAAAACTTAAAATTACAACTGATTGCCTAGTTGTCTGTTAAAAAAAAATAATAAATCTCCTTGGGTGGCATAAATCCTCATTCCAGAAGAAATCAATAGAAAGCTTTAATCTGTCAGTAATGAATTATTGTATGTATTGATTTCCATGGCTTTCAAGGCTCTTAAAAGCAACAAGGGAAAGGCTAATCTTTCTTGAATGTGTGTGTACTAGGAGCAGAGCCCTCTGGGAGCAAAGGAGCTTGCCCATTTATCAAGAGGGCATTATAAACAAATTATAGAGACTTCTGCTCAAGATGGAGGCATAGGTAGACATGCTTTGCTTCCTCACTCAACCTTAGAAAGAATTGCAACCAGATTTCAAAAAGAAATACCAACCAGAACCATCAGAAAATTGAGCTGTATGAAAGTATGACAACCAAAGATTTAAAGAAGCCACATTCATCCAGATGGGTAGGAGGACAGAGTTGTGGAGAGGGGGAAGAGAGACAGTGTGGTTTGGACAAGTGGCAGCAGAAGCCAAACAAACAGTCCCACATTTATGTGTTGTGCATAAAAATCAGGAGGGATACCCTAGGAGCAGGTAATCCCAGCCCCAGAACAGACTGCACAGCCCAGAGTTTTAGTGCCAAGAAGATAAACCCTCATTACCTCTCACTGTAAAAACCAGTTGGAGTTGGCCGGATGGAAGAAGCTGCCCAACTTCTTGCTGCTTAAAGGGCCACATGGTCTTACACATAGAAAAGCCCAGGACAGCAAATGGAAGGGTGCCAATCACATTCAAAAAGGGGGTGAAGTGACAGGGAATGGGGCAAGTGCCAGGGAAATCACTAGAAGCCAGACAGCTGCATTGTCCTCTCTCTGAGCCCTCACCACAGAGAGCCCCAAAGTGGTGAAGCAGGTGGTCCCACCCTGGCAATTACCTAAGGCTCTGGCCCCACACAATATACAGGTGCCTCTGCTACATAGGCCATACTAGTAAGACAGGGAGTAAAAGCAGCTCTACCTAATGCACAGAAACAAAAACAGGGAGGCTGCCAAACTGAGTAGTCAAAGAAATATGGTCCAAATGAAAGACAGGACAAAACCCCAGAAAAGGAACTAAACAAAATGGAGATAGCCAATCTATCAATGCAGAATTCAAAATACTGGTGATAAGGATGCTCAGAGAACTCATAGAGTATGGCAAAAAATGAAAGAAGAAATGAAGGTTACACAAACTGAAATAAAGAAAAATATACAGGGAGCCCTGGTTGGTAGCATAGTGGATAAGGTGCCGGCCTGTGAACCCAAAGGTCGCAGGTTCGATTCCCCAGCCAGGGCACATAACCAGGTTGCAAATCAGGTCTCCAGTCAGGTCTGTGGTTGGAGGCAGGTGAAACACAACCATACATTGATGTCTCTCTCCCTCTCTGCCTCTCTCCCTCTCTTCCTCTCTCCCTTCCCCTATTTCTAAAAATAATGAAATAAAATCTTAAAAAAAAAAGAAAGAAAGAAAGAAAGAAAAGTAAAAGAAAAATACACAGGGAACCAACAATGAAGGGAAAGAAGCCAGGATTCAAATCAACACTTTGGAACAAAAGAAAGAAATAAACATTCAACCAGAACAGAAAGAAGAAACAAGGATGCAAAAAAATTAGGAGAGGCTTAGGAACATCTGGGGCATCTTGAAATGTACCAATATCTGAATCAGAAGGGTGCCAGAAAGAGAAGAGGAAGAGCAAGAAATTGAAAACTTTTTTGAAAAAATAATGAAAAAAAAAACAAAACTTCTCTAATTTGGTGAAGAAAATAGACATACAAGTCCAGGAAGCACAGAGAGTACCAAATAAGTTGGACCCAAAGAGGACCACATCATAATTAAAATGCCAAGATTAAAGGTAAAGAGAGAATCCTAAAAGCAGCAAGAGAAAAGCAGAGAGTTACCTACAAAGGGGTTCCCATAAGACTATCAGCTGATTTCTTAAAAGAAACATTGCAGGCAAGAAGGGACTGGCAAGAAGTATTCAAGCTGATGAAAAGCAAGGACCTATAACCTAGATTACTATATCCAGTAAAGCTATCATTCAGAATGGAAAGACAAATGAAGTGCTTCCTAGATAAGGTAAAGCTAAAGGAATTCATCATTACCAAGCCATTATTATGTGGAATGTCAAAGGGACTTGTTTAAGAAAAGAAAGATCAAAACTATGAACATAAAAATGACAGCAAACTTACAACTATCAACAATAGAATCTAAAAAAACAAAAAACCAAACTAAGCAAACAACCAGAACAGGAACAGACTCATAGGTATGGAGATCATTTGGAGGGTTATCAGCTGGGAGGGGAAAGGAGAAGAATGGGAGAAATTGTGCAGGGATTAAAAAGCATAATTGGTAGAAACAAAAGAGGGGAATGTTAAGAATAGCATAGGAAATGGAGAAGCCAAAGAACGTACACACATGACCCATGAACATGAACTAAGGGGCTGGGGGATTGCTGGAAGGAAGGGGGCTACTCGGCAGAAGGGGGAAAGGGGGAAATTAGGACAACTGTAACAGTATAATCAATAAAATATACTTTAAAAAATAAATTATAGGCAAAAGTTCCTTTAATGTGATAGAAATCTCCATTTCAGCTACTCTTTAGCAATACCAAGGACAGAACAAATGTTTAACAGCCATCTGCTTTGCAGGCAAAATTGGACAGACTAATTCACATGTAGGGTGGTATTTAATCTTTCTTTTAAAATACTGCCAGCAGCATTGTTCACTGAAACCCTTTTCTTCAGTGAAAACTTGAAAAATATGCCCTAACAGCACTTCTCATTGGTTGTGTTTTATGAGACTGACACATGACTGATAATGGATGGAGAAACTATTAGACACATCGATATATGCTCCTTTAGGCATTGAATTTCACCTTTGTATATTTGTTCACAGAGTTCCCACAACCTACATGATTCCCCCACCCATTTCCACCGGTTAGAACCCTACTTGTTCTTCATGAAGTTCCTCTGGGTAACCTCCTCAGAGCTTATAAATTAAGAGTTCTATTTTCTTCCTCTGTGTTCTCATAGCAAGTTATGTGATCTCTGTATACTATGGAACTCTTTCTGTTTTATATTATAGTTTTTTGACATGCTTTATCTCTACTGCTACACTGCATGCTTCTTTAGAGCTATGTCTTACTAATTTTCGTGGCTTTCCAGTTAGCACAATGGTTGGTGCATTGTGTTGTATTCCATAGGTATTTATTGATTTGAACAACTGAGGGTTTATTGAGTTTTCATTATCCAGTATATCATAGCCCAGGTGACCACAAAACAATCAATATAGAAAAGCAAATATTAGGGAGAAAGTAATGGGAATCCACTAATGTCTTAATTCCCTTTGTCAACTAGTCAACAAATACTTAACTAGTACCTACAGTGCACTTGGAAAAAGGAAATTATAAAGCAAGGAGGAAGAGGTTACAATTAGGTTACAAAAATAATATTTTCAGGGCTGGTAAAAGGCAAAAATATAAATCAGGCTGTTTAATTCATCATCTTTTTATGTACCATTTGTCCCCCTCCCTCTGATTTCCTGCTATCTTCATGGTTTGTTTGGTTATTTGGGGGTTTATTTTTGCTTGTTATTTTTTCTCTTTCTTTCTTTCTTATTTTTTTCTCCTTTGCTATGTCCCTTTATGTGTATTTAGTGTAGCTCTTTTCACTTTATATTTTATCATTAAGTCAGGAAATTAAGTTAGCGCCTAGGCTATAGTTGGGGTTCTAGTATTTCAATTTCCCAACAATGGCTCAAGGACCAGGCCTGAATTCTTAAAGAAAGGAGCTGGGAGAGAATTTGAAAAATGCTATGATCATCAAGGACTTGGGAAAAGAAGTGGCCCAGATACCTCTGCACCAAGACCCAGAAAACAAAATGAAACACTCACTGAGAGTAGGGACATTCTATTCTAGAAGACAGCTGGGTTTTAGTGAAATATGGATTGAAGAACTAACACTATTCTGACATTTACTTATTCAATATTAACATATTATTGAGCTGATAGTAAGTGTCTGGCACTGTACTGGGCCCAAAGAAGACAATGCTAAAGAAAATGGACAAAACTCCTGCCCTCTTGAAGCTTTTTGTTGCTGTGTGATGATAAAAATGCACCATCTGCAGAAATTTATATCCTTTTCAAGTCTACCTAGAAAGAAGATGGGGGAGGATGGCCAAGCCAGAGAAGGAAATATGGCCTCAGTCACTCTCCTGGCCCATTTTCCTCCTGCCTTTTAAGTCTGCATTACTTACAGGGTTAAATTAGCTTTTTCCTGTTTGAATCAGGTCAGTGTGGAAAACAATACCAATTCTCTACTCTAAACTATTCTGAAGATACTGGCTGCCAGTCAGGCTGCCTACTACAGAGAATTTTCCCTTGTTAAATTCTTTTCTAGGACTATTTGGAAACAATATGAAAAGCTTTAAACTGATCTAACAAGTAGTATTGCTTTCTTCTACCATTATATAAAAGTTTTCAAAGAAAAAAAATAGACACCTGGCATTCTGAGTCTTGAAAGCAGCGGTAGAGCTGAAATGGAAAAGCATGTGGTCAGTGGGGGAGCCTGTGTGAAAAGCTTGGCAGGAGGCTAAGCTTCTACATATATAAATGGGACAAGGCCTGCAAAATCAGGGCTTGTTTCTCTTAGGAGGACCATGTTTGTACTCATGGGCTGGTGAAGCCTGGACAAATTTGGGTTCTATTGTAATTTATTTACTTATTTTTTCCCCTTTTAAACTATAAACATATTGAGAATAGAGACTTTATTTCACCAGCACCTAAAAGAGTGATAGAAGCATATTAGGCATAGCTTTGTGTCTAATAATAGTGTGAGAAAGGAAGGATAAAAGGAAAATACTCAATGATTACAAATATTTAAGATGAAGCTGTTTTTGTTTTGGGGGGGTTCTTTTGGTTTGTTTTTGTTTTGGGTTTTTTTTTAAGGTTGTTTTTTGTTTGTTTTTATTTGTATATGTGTGTGTGTTGGGGTTTTGTTTGTTTGTTTGTTTTTTGCAAATGGAAGGAATCCATTTAGAACCAAGCCTGGTGACAATGTGATAGATCTCCATCAGTCCCAGATATTAAGATAAAGTGGAGAGATTGGAGGAATTCCAAAGATATTTCGAGAACTTTTTATCATAAGGCCTTCAAGAACTCAAAAAGAAGCTCACTATTAGGGAAAGTTTTCATCTAGCAATTTTTAAAAAAAAATCAGTATTACATCTTGACACTAAGATATTGAATTAAGAGGTGGAGAATCAAAAAGAAATAATAACATGCTAAGACTGATCAGCATCTTGACTAAAACAATGAGTAAAATGATTAAAGAAGTGTCCAAAATGAAAATCTATGAATAATGGTGAGGATGCTGATTCTGTTATTTGTTTACAACTAACAGAAATAAACTCCAATTTGTTTAACTAACAAAGAGGACTTGCTGGAGAGATAGGAACAGAGAGATGTTTTGCCAATTCACTCCATGATGGCCATCCTACATGTTTATGGTAGATTAATGTTTACATTGTACCCTTGGTTAAATACTTTGGCCACCAGCTCTGGACACTGGAGTTCCTCATAGACTCCAAGGACAAGATGCAGCTAGGACTCATAAATGAACTAGAACTTGTGTATTAGTATGGTAGTTTTGGTAACAAGTAATAGAAAATTCTGACTCAAACTGGCTTAAAACAAGGGTTGGAAAACAAAAGCCTGTTTACAGTGCTATGAATACTCTGAGGACTATCCAGACAGGGGCTAGAAGTATTATTCTTCAAAGATGGTTCAAAAAACAAATTAATTTTTCTCCATCTTATTTTCAAGTTCCTGGAGAAAGATTTTGATTGGCCCACTCTGGGTCAGGAGATCATCCTTAAATCAAAGGTCAAGTTATGTTCTAGAGTTTGGAAACTCTCACTGTAACTATGTGAGTGTAGAGAGAAGGTCAATTATGGAAAAAGGGTATTGGGCAGATAAGCCAACATATGTTGTTACAGTATGTTTATTTCTTCATGGCAGATTACATATTTTTCCTTTTGATACACACAGACCCAGAAAAGCAGTCATTTAAAGAAGATAGTTTATCTTTCTTTCATATAAAGCTGCAAAATTAGGCATGTTGGTATGACATTTCTGCCCACTCACCTGCTGTGTTGCCCTTGTCTTCATAGTTCTAGATGTCGGCTACAGCTCCTGCTAGCATGTCCACCTAGTCCTTTGCAAGTAAAACTGGAAAATAGCCCCCCATTTCCCCTGAACATCTATTTGTCCATCTTAAAAACCAGGGGTTCCATTACTATGGAAGAAAAGAGAACACATATTAAGGGACAAATACAATAGTGATCATAGCCTCTGTATAATGGTCATTCATTATATAATACAATAGCTTTTAAGCTAAAATGGTTTCTTTTTAACTCAGAAACAAACAAATAAAAAGTTATCATCAAGGAAAATAAATGAGGGTTTAATAACACAAGTCATGTCTTGTACTCCCATAGTTGAAATTTAAATGCATTAAAGTAACAAAAAAATACACAAAACACAACCATTTTGATGCATGTATGGCTTTCAAATAAAGGCTATACTGTGTCCTAATGAAGAGCTTTCCTCCAGACTATGACAACCAGTTATACCATTTTAGACAAAACTCTATGGAGTTCTATAATTATTGTGATATAAAAGCAGACAGGTTACCTTTCCTTAAATTCAGACCTAGAAATGCTAAAAAGCTACTATTTAAGAGTAGGAACTTTCTCCCACTAGCTAAGCTATCAAAATGGAAATGTCTAAAATGACCAGGTGTAGTTGCTCAACAAAAAAAGTGTTCCAGTTCTACTTGCTGCAAGGATAGCTTGTAAAGGCTCCAATGAAGGGATTTATAACTTGTCTTTCAAATTATGATTGATAGGTCTATCTTTTCATAGCCAGCTTCCTGTGGAAAGAAGATTCAAATAATATTCTCCATGCTACTACAATCTATCCTTAATGGTGACTACATGAGCCCAACTCAATCCATTTAGATTTATAAAAAATAATAAACCTCAGGTCTCTTGCCTGTGAAGGGGGAGTGGGGTGGACAGGAATGAGATTTTTAGTACCTGAAGTGTTCCTGCAAAATTAAGCCTTGCTGCAAAGGATGTGTCATTGTTCACGGCAACACCCTTCCCACAATCCAAGAGTACAGAACACATATTTATGTTTTGTAACAAAAATAGAACATTATTCTGAACAATAAAGTGTTATTCAAATTCTACCAGAGTACACAGATGCTATAACATGGCAATTATTCTAAGGCAGAGTGTTTAATTTAGAAATTAGCTAACCTTTTTTGGTTTCTTTTTTGATGACATTTGTAATCTAAATTAGCAACAAACCTGTGTTTCTGAGTCTTTTAAATCAAACTCCAAACCCAAATTGCAATTTTATTTTAGGATCAGTAACTCATTTATTACCATGTAGCCTGTTTCAGAGATTCAAGGTCAGCCTAGTCCCAGGTAATCTGAAAAGAATGAAGAAGTAAAAGGAATCAGGGCTGTTGTTTTCAAGCAAGTTAGAAGAGTGACCACGTCACCTTTGGACTGTCCCATCCCCCCTGTGCTGCTCCTAGAGGTCTGGGTGGAAGAGGAAGCCACAAAATAGCTGAACTTTGTCAAGTATGGGGACTTTGACTTCTCCCTGTAAACCAACAAAATAATTAATCTAATGTTTTAGATCCTCTGCAAATCCACTAATTGATTTATTCTTTTGGCAATGATTTTTCAACCACCTATCTGTACTAGGCCCTGGGCTAAACTACGAGACATATACATAGAATGATCAGTCAGGGTCCTCATTCCAAAGGATTACCACTACCATCCAGTGACGGTGATATTCCTTTCAGTTATAGGAATAATGTGCAGAGGAAATGATTAACAGTGAATATGTATAGAGGATCATAACCATTAGATAGAATTATGGGTAGCATCACCTGGCTGGTGACACAGTGGATAAGGTGCTGGCCTACAAACCCAAAGGTTGCTGGTTCGTTTCCCCAGCCAGGGCATATAACTAGGTTGCAAGCCAGGTCTCCAGCCAGATCCGTAGCTGGAGGCAGGTGAAAGGCAACCATACATGGATGTCTTTCTCCCTCTCTGCCTCTCTCCCTGCCCCTCTCTCTGAAAATAATAAATAAAATATTTTTAAAAAACCAAAAAGAATTATGGTAGCTTTTTAAATTGTCCAAAATTCTTATATAATGTTATCATATTTCTCTAATTATGTTATATTCCCCTAATGCTTTTAATTAAAAAATACCAAAGTAATTTCAAACCCTATTGTTTAAAATGGAGTGACACATTTTTATGTCTTCAAATAAAGTTACTTTAATAGAAATGCCACTACAAATAAGTTGCTTTTTTAAAAACATAAATCAATTATTTAATCATGATAACTGATTTTATCTATTACATGCATAATACAGTTATTATTGCAAATGACTTAAGGTTTCCCTGGAGTAGGAAAAAGGGCATGGTTGAAGACTAGAGGATAAAAAAGCTTATGTTATTTTAGGTCTTCCAATGAGAAAGACAGTGAGATGAAGTTTTTTTTTCTTTTCCGCCCTGCCTGAAGTTTTTTTTAACCCCTATACCAACCATGTCGTTATTTATTAGTCACTTATGATGTTGTGATTAAGCTTACCAGAAAACACTTTGGATCAGCCTCAGAAATTTTGTCATTAGCACATGATCTAACTCACACTACCAAGAAAAGTACTTCTTGAAATGTCTCAAAAAGGGAAGTATTAACATAAACATGTAACAGCTATGTAGTCATCAGACTTGGACCAATGGTGTCAATAGCTTTACCCACAAACCAACTTGCTGTCAGAATCTTACCTACTTTTGGCTGAGAAAGCAGGTCCCATAAATTCAAGGCCCCTCACAGTGCTATGAATACTCTGAGTACTATCCAGACAGGGGCTAAAAGTATTATTCTTCAAATACAGTACAGAATAAATACTGAGGAGTTATTTTGACCACAAAGCCTGGTAAATTCTATCCTTTAGCTAAATGCTTTTCTGATGCCTTCAGAGCAGAAATACCCAAATTATATGAGTATGTAAAAAGAGGTTTACCAAAAAGGAATGGAAGCTTATTGATGCTTATTGAGTTCTTTAAAAGCAACAGTTGAAGTGAACAAACTGTTGTGAATGATTTTAATTACATGAGCTTACAAAGTTGTATGCTCATTTTCATCAAGGAGAGATAAAAACCCCTTCTAAAATCACCAAACCAACACAGATAGGATCTTTACAGACTTTTCTCATTTCAGTCATTCCTGTGTCTGACGATTTAAACTTTCACTCATTCAAAAATATTTGTTAATTCCCTATCCTGTGCAGGCACTGATGCTTAGAATAAATCAATGAACAAAACATACAGAGATTCCTGTCCTTATAGAGAATGACATTGTAGGTGGGAAACAGAAAATAAGCCCTGAACATAGTAACAAAGTAATTTTAATAGACATTAAAAGGGATAAATGTTATGGGGAAAGGGAATATTAGGCCAGGTTAGATAATCAGAGATGATAGGTATAGGGTGAGAAGGTGAGTTCAATTTAAATAGGTGGCAAGGTAAACCCCACTGAGAAGGTGAAAATAGAGGGAACAGGTGAAGAAGGGGAGGGAATGAGTCATGTGGCTATCTTGTGAAAGCATTCCAGGCCAAGGGAACAAACAAGTCTGGGCTGTATGAGGAACAGCAAGGAGACTGGTATGGCTGGGGTGGAATTAACAAAGGTAAAGTTATAAGAGTTGAAGCCAGAGAGGTCATCTGGGTTGTGTAGGTCTTTGTGGAGACTTGTGTTTACTCTGAGTGAAATAGGACGCCATTGTGTAGTTTTGAGCAGAGGAGTGATCTGACCTGTTTTGCATTTCTGAAGTTACTTCTCTGACTGGGTTCTTGAAACTAGATTGTAGTAGAAGCAAGGAGCAAGGGAAGAAGCAGGGAGACTTGTCAGGAAGTGACTGTAATTATCCAAGAAAGAGATGACAGTGGCTCAGATCAGGACTGCAGCCATGGAGGTGGTGAAAAGTGGTTGGATTCCGGATATATTTTGAAAGAGGAGCCAACAAGATTTGGATGTGAGAAAAGAAATAAAGAGACAGAAGGGTGAAGGATGACTCTGAAGTTTTGGGCTTGAACTAAGTAGAGTCACTATCACCTGAGGCAGTATATATAGACTGTGGGTGCAGGAGACCTCAAGAGGAAAAATGGGAGTTCAAGTTTGGACTTGTTAAATTTGATACATCAAGTGGGCAGCTGGATGAAGGTCTGAAGTTCCGGCAGCTTATGGGTGACATTAAAGGTCTTGAAACTGAGTGAGATTGAAACAGAGATCTGATCAGATTACTGGGGATGAGTAGGGAGGGGCTGTAGGAGGAAACAATGATAAACAGTCTAGGACACTAGAACAGGATTGGCTGAGAAGCTGAATGCTTCCAGAGCACATGGGATTATGGGCAAGAAGATTTGAAATAAAAAAGGGCTAGCTCTCTGGCTCAGAGACTCTCAAGCTGAACCCAGCTCTCTGGCTGCTGGGTAGGCTCTCTTGGGCTTTCAGACTTGCTTTCAGGCCCTTCTTCTTTGAGGATTCCTGGATGATTGTGCTGCAGCTGCCTTCATTTCCCAATGGATGGTATTTTGAATGGGAAGGAATTCCAGGCACAGCCTAGGATCGGGCTGGCTTGGCAGTGGGTGGCAGGTTTATTCTGTGGGTGTTCTAGAGGGAACAGGCTCTGAAGCAGAAGCCTTCCTTTCTTCCAAAATTCTGTAGCTTGTGTGTATTATGTTGTTTTAGTTTGTAAACTAACCCTATAGCAATAAGATAACTAAAAACTAACAGAGGGAAATGATAGAACTCAGGTTTTAAAGAACTTAGCTTTAATTGATAAGTCTAAGTGGCTAATTGATGTGAAAAGCTGTTACTCCAAAATTGTGAAGCTTCTAAATACAGACTTCTTCCCTTTATCACCAAACCTTTGCCTCTGAAATTTGGCCTAGAGTGCAGGGGCGGGCAGAGGGACCCCTATTGTTATTTGGTAACAAGATCACAAAAGAAGTAAGGAAGAGAAGAGAGCCAAGGAGTAAGCCCTGGGGCCCTTCAAGATCTTGAGATCAAGGAGAAGAGGAGAGACCAACAAAGGAGACTGAGAAAGAATGTCCAGTGAGGAGGAGGAAAACTGAGAAAGGAACCTGTTTCAGGGAAAAGGGAATAATCAATCAACTATGTCAAATGTTACTGATACACCTAAGCTATGGACTGAGAACTAACTGATGGACTTAGAAAAGTGTAGTTCATTGATGTCTTTAGAAACAGCAGTACAAGGGAGAAACACATGTTTGGAGCAAGTTTTACTGAGTGATAAGAAGAGAGAAATTAGAGGCAGCAAATACAGATAACCCTTCAGGGAAAAAAAAAAATCTATAGTACAAAGAAATGGGCTATAGCCCTTATTCTCTTCATGTGTTAATATGAAAAATTAATAATTACCAAATGAATGTCATATTTTTTTCTAGCAAACAAACATGTTCTATACATGGTTCTTTTTTATGAAGTCAGTTAACAAACTATTAATACTGTTTCTGTACAAGATTATTTTGGAGATGAAGTCATCTCCACTACAAAAGATCTTTAATGCAAAAGAACCCTTCTCAAATTGATGTGTGCTTTGGTGTTTCTTGTTCCCATGTCTTTTCAAAATGCTGCCATTCATCTTATGTAGAGTACCATAGTTAAGCATGAGTTTAGCTTCTGTTGTTACTTTTACCCAAGACCTTGTGAAAATTTCTTTATATCCAATGCCTCACTTCCAAAAAGACCACAAAAAAGGAGTGTGAGTGGGCATGTGGACACTATCAGTGTTGGGACGATGGGGGAGAGGAGGAATAGTGTCTTAGAAGTGAGATCTAACTCCAGTCAGTAATTTTGATTGTGATGTTAAGTATTTTGTTTTAATATATAAGGCTAACTTTAAACCCAAAGGTGTGTGTGCATTTTTCTTTTCATGTCTTTTTTCCTTTTGGAGGAGTGGAAACAGCAGGAATTTTTTATGCTATTCTGAAATTTATCACATTCAAACTATTGTTAATGACAATACCTGAGTCACTGCTAATACTCTGATAATCGTATAATGATTTAATTTAGTGTTTTGAAAACATCCCCAAAGAGATGAGAGTGAATATTGCTTCCACAATTATAGCTAAAGGTCCTCTCTAAGTAAAAGGAATATGTTTTATCTTACATCTTTTCACTGACATGGATCATTCCAACTGATCTAGCTATATAAGTAGTTTCATTCAGTAAAGCTAAATTTTAAAATCATACTAATAACTACTAATTTCAGCACTGTATCCATAAGACTAAAATACTGCTAGCAACTCTCTAGTTGTATTAAGTGGGGTGACCAAGAGTACCAGCCCTGGGGTTGGCAAAGACTGCAATGACTCAGGGTGTGGCAACGAGGCTTTTGCACATCCCATCTTTCAGCCTGGACCCCTCATGACATAGGAGAGACATGCAGGACACTGCATTTGGGAAGCAGAGCGTCCCTCTCACTGGCGGTCATGATAGCTCCTAAGGCCAACTTCCTCTGCTCTCTCACAAGAAAATGGTGAGAAGAGCAGTGACATTCTGCCTTTGAAAGGAAAAATGGATTTTGATTACAATATGTACCACTGTCTGGGAATGAACACTGAAAGATGGATTCTTGAAACTGGAAGAGTTTCAAAGTCCTGGATTTAGGAAGCCTGCTGTTGCTATTGTTTTTCTCAAGCATAAGGAATAAAAGCCTAAATAAACCCAGTGTTGCTCAATTAGCTCCCTGAAATTGCAAAGCCATTGAGAAAATGCTCTGTCAACAGTGAAGATAAGGACACCATGGTTCCTTCAGCACAATGGAGGGCAGTGCCCCCTTTACCAAATATCACTTTCTGTTAGGCCAGAGGCCTCTGGACCCTGCCACATTCCTTCGTCAGTACTGGCATCATGCTGATTAGGATCTTGTTCTCTTTCTACTACCTTTTAATTTGAAATGATGACATAGCCTATGTGTTTGTTGTTTTAAAGCCATATTTTCCTAGTGATTAAAAAACAAAGGAGGCCCTGGCTGGTGGCTCAGTGGATAAGGCACTGATCGGGGAACCCAGAGGTCGCTGGTTCGATTCCCAGCCAGGGCACATAACCAAGTTGCAAGCTAGGTCTCCAGCCAGGTCGTAGCTGGAGGCAGGTGAAAGGCAACCATACATTGTTATCTTTCTGCCTCTCTGCCTGCCTCCCTTCTCCTCTCTCTAAAAAACAAACAAAAAAATAAAAACAAACAACAAAAAAAACCCACCACCACCACAACAAAAAAAGTAAATGAGGCTTGCTCCCCTTCCCCAATAAAGCTACAAGTAGGAATCTTACTAGCTAGGCAGTTTTGAGCGCATTATTAACCCTTCAGAGCCTTGGTTTCCTTGAAGGTAAATTAAATAGGAATCATTTTGCCTACCTTCATGAGTGAGGATCAAGTGAGTCCATGTAGATAAATCACTAGGTAGTTGGTAAGTTCTTAAGTCGGTAGTTACCGGGGTCTACTATTTGGATGAAGAAGTTATGGTGAGGAGCCCTCCTAGACAGACTCTGGAGAGGAGGAGCTGCAGCAAAGGGCAAGGGACATCACAGCAACGGGTACATCTCCCATGTCTGGGAACTCCCAAGAGCAGCCACATCAGTCCTGGTGCTGCCCCAATACTCTCACCTATACTAATTAATAACTTCTCTGGTGGAACCAAAAATACTTGGAAAACTTTGCAAAGATCAGCTATGCTCATGATCTATTCCCCTGAAAACCTCACACCATAAGAATACACACACATACACACGTTTATCTGGCTTAAGAGCAAACAAGAATCACAGAGGTAGAGAAATTCTAGAACATTATTTTCCCTTGGCCAGAGCAAGGTCAGAGATATTCTGGGACCTGTCCTTGGGGAAATTATTTCTAAGAACCTTGATAAAATGAACAAAGCTAAGATAGGGATCAACAAGTTGAAAGCACTGGTTACATAGAAGGGCTTAGAAAAAGAACTAATTAATTGGTTTGATTGGAACTTCTTTTATACATTGATTCCTACAACCTGGGGTCAGCAGCTCTTTCCAGGTTCATCCAAACGATGAACATAAAGCCAAATGGCCTGGCAGGTGCACAGGGCTAAGCTAATAAGAATTAATACTGCCCCCTAAATTTTTTTCACCTTTCATTGTGGAGGGTCAGGGAAGCTGTATCTTCTCAGAATTCTTACTACTTTGCTGGTAATAGCACCTAAAAGGCCTTTGCCAAATTTGGTACAAATTTATAACTGAATGAATAGAGACTAGGCTTTGGGATCCCACAGCCTTGAAGGTGAGCCTAATACAAGTCAGGAAAATTTGGCTAAATTACCTAATCTCTCAGGGCCTCGTTTGTTTATCTGTTAAGTGGTTCTTAATAAGGCCTACTTCTCTGGGTTGTGGTCAGGATCAAATGAGAAACATATGCAAAGTTCTTAGCACTATGTGTGACATACAGAAAGCACTCAAGGAGTGGTAGAGCATTGCCATTAAATAAAAGGAGTAACAATTCTTTTATGGTTTCTTTTAACATAAGAGTTTCTATCCATCCCAAATACAGGAGAGCTATTTTAACAAACCAGTCGTTTTTGGCCTGTGTGATTATGCTGTCCAACCCAAGTTCCTGTGGAATGTTTAGTGCAATCAATCTAAGCCCTCAGCAAGTACCTTGGGCCTGACCTTCAATCCAAAGAACTGGAGGAGGGGAGAAAAGCGCCCCTTCTTCCTTTTTCCTTAAAGTGTATTTTCCCCCTTGATAACGCCTCAGTTCCCAAAGAGCAGAGACTCTTGGGAAACAGGAAGGAGCAAAATGCCTGTAAGAAAATCCCCAGATGAAGATCAGTAATGTCTCCCCAGGCAACAGTTTGGTCAGAGGAGGGAAATTCCCCACCAGCCCTCAAAAACAGTCCCTCAAGAAAGCCTAGAGAAGATTAATTTGGGAAAGCCCCTTAGAGGCAACAGAACAGAAATGGAAATCTGCTTGTTAAGAGAAACCTGAACTGGAGTAAGCCAATTAGTGGCTGCCTGGGGAGTGCTCTGTGTCAGCCTTACTGGGGCTCCCGCCCAACTTCCACTTTTCATGCTGATCTTCAGGGTAACCCCAAAGGAACCCAGTTGCCAGAGACACATCACACCCACTCTTTCCAGGCTCCCAACTCAGGGGACTTAATGCTGTGACTCCTAGCCTCTTGACATGAGCCGCTGCTAAACCAGATTCACTTCCTGTTTGGCTCTTCTGTCAACCCGCCCCCTTCCCTGCCTCCGCTTGGTATTCTACCAAGCCACCAGTTTTTACAGAGTTCTAATCTCAGTATGATCTTAGGGTCACATTTCTTAACTGCTGCTAAGCTCCAGCAGGCAGGGAAGAATTCTTTCCAAGTGAAGGGAGAAGGTCACCTAAACCTTGTCCTAGGTAGGGCATAGAATGGAATATCCACTGATGACTGGTAGCAGAGAGATAAATACTGTTGCAAAGAGGCCTCATGAAACTGTTGGCATTGTGGCTCCCTGATCTCTACATGTAAATGAGGCCCAGGTCAACCAGCTCTCTATGAATCATTCCCAGTCTTCAAAGGACTTTTATTTATTTGATTTTTTTTTTTTGAACATTGACTTAAAATGACCTCTTCAGGTTGATGACAATGTTGAGATTTTAGTAGAAGAGAGAGGAAAGTATACTTCCCCATGACAGCTAAAATTTCATTGACTATGTACTTATCCAAAAAGAAATCAAGTTTTGGTAAAAGAGGAGTTTTTAAAGGTGAAAGTACTCTGGGTTTGAAACCTTATAAAATATTATCCTTTACTAGAATGTGTGCCCTTTTACATAGTCAGAACTCATCATTGTATAATTCACAATTACAGATTCCACTTTCAAATATTTTTTGAATCCTAGAAAACAACTCTGCCAAAAATCACTTTCCTGGAATCTTCAAACAAACCTAGTTCTTATTCATGTCAATTCATGTGGATTTTTGTTAAGAGTCTTTTTTCAAAAATTGTCAAGATCCTCAGACATCTACTTTTCCCATGCTCAGAGTAAGCCAGAAAAGTCCTGGCTTTAGGTTTGCATGTTTCCAAGCAATTAATCCTTAAAATCATCCCATATACACAAAAAATAATTTTAATAGTTACAATTAAATGGCTATGAAAGTCTCCTATACTTGTAAGTTCTAGGTAGATTGTCAAAATACTCTCAAAAGGTTTTATTCCATTTTTTATTTGAGAACCTTGGAGATATTTGATCCTCAATTCCTACCAAGACCAAGGAATATTTCTGATTTCAGGAGGAAATTTTCATCTACTCTCAGCTTTTCTGTAGTTATGACTGTGAAATCAATTAAATAATAAGGCACATCAGAAAAAAAAACAAAACAGCCTTTTATTGCAGGCACCGATGAAACATTTCAGCATGAATCTGAGAGTAATAAATAAACTCATCAAAAAGGAAAGTATGGAGCGACTTTGATGGAAGTCAGCTGTTTGCCTTTGCCCTAGAAAGTTTATAGTGTTTTAAACTATTGTAAACATGTCAGTATACGTGGATACCGTCTCCATAGCAGCATAGCAACAGTTAAGAGTTTCTCCAAACATACCCAAAAGGAAACTAAAAATAGCCTGTCTTTGATATCAAAATACATACATATACATATTCAGACAACAGTGCACAAAATGATGTATAATGAGAAGTTCTACAAATACAAACCTTTCGTAAAAACATATCGTAGGTAGCTTTAAAAACCAATGAGTCCAGGACCTTTAGAAATGGGGTAGAGAACAAAGATTCCAAAAAAAGGAAGGGCAGATGCTACCTTGAATTCTAAGATCAGAGGCTTCTGACCCCAAATGCTTCCAACGATTGCTTTTGTCTCCTCCACCTGACAACCCCTTGACACAAAGGGCCCTTGCATCCTATTCACCTTCAGCTCTTATCAAAATTGGGAGTTGAGGATATGGTACATACTATTGTCTCCACTTATCACAGTATTTGTTCATCTTCTTAAGTTTTCTAGCCAAGTTATTCCATTCTCCCTGTACAGACTAAACAGTAATTGCATTTTTAAAACTAATGCGAAACCAATGTCAAACTCTACCCGTGAACTTACTTCAACTGATACACGGTGGCAGAAATAGTGATCCCAAAATGAGGACAGTGTCAGTACATTTTTTGGACCTTCACTGTTTGTACTGTTTATTTATATCCAAGAATTACAAGCACTTCAAAAACATCATCTAATGAGAAGTATTATTTTGAGAGTATATGTAATTTATCATCCAAACACTTTTGAGAGTGAAAGAGGTGCTGTTTATAATTTACATTGGGAAAACTGTTGTAAATCAAGACTATGTCAGGCAGGCCCAGACGAATGGTCACACAATGTATAAGTATCTTGAGGGCAGTGATGATGTTTTATTGATTTTTGTATCTTAGCACCCATTGCAGTGTTTTACACCTAAAAAGAGTTCAATAAATGCTTGTCAGATAAATGAAGTTTATAATTATAGTTTATAAAACCTTTTAAAGTATTTTCATGTGTAATACTAAGCTTGGCATTTATTTTTTTCAGTCCACAATCCATGTGTTGGGCTTCAATAAGAACTCACATAGCTATACAGGGTAAATCTCACTTCACCATCTGATCTTCTCCTTGAAAATAAAGAGGATAAAAATGGAAAAGTAAAATATATCTATGAGTCATTAAAAAAATAATTCTATCAGTCTGGGGTAGTTTATGAAAGCACTAAAGAAAAGCTAGAGTAAATTTAGATAAGAAGCAATTTCATAATCTCTACAATGGTTATTATCCTGGCTTCATTTTCTCTGCCAGGAATTTTGGCCCCTGGGGAGAAATGCAGAACGAGTATGAAATGAGTACACTCTGACTGGAAAGAATGCTATTTGTCTTTAAAGATGAGGCACTGAGAAGCCTAGTAGCTGCTGGTGAACTCCCAGGAGTGAAGGTAAAAGCCTCTTCATTTCCTGCCTGGATCTCCTTGGAGCACAGGGACTGCCTTACGCAAGTCACTTATATATCTGATGGACCACTAGTTCTTGGTTTACAAGCTGCATCAAAGTATTACTGTGGGAAGTAATCATCACATTCAAGAGCAGCACTTAGCCATCCTCCTATGAAAAGCACTATAAATCTCCTTGCTCCTTAGTGGAGAGGCAGCACAGCTTGGGAGGCAGTGTTATCTGTCTAGGATCTCAGGATCTGACTCCGCAATCATGCTGTTTGGGTTTGCAAGCCAAATTACCCAACAGGATGTCGCTTAAACTTTCTGGTCCCTCTTTTCTTCACCTTACATGAAGGAAAACAATAATTGTATCTCTTTAAGGGGTCATTTGTGAAAGTTAAGTGATACTCATGCTAAACACCTTGAACATGAATGTAAGCTATTATTCTTATCCAGTGCTTTATTTCTTTGGGCATTTGGCAAGAGGCCTATTGGAAAAACATGCTTAATTAAAGGCAAAAATTTTGCTTTCATGTTTCCAATCCAAATCAACCCAGCATATGTACTTAATGTCAGGAGTCTGCTAGTCCTAGACTGCTTACAAGCTAGATCAACATCCTATTCTCATCTTTCTCCCCAGAATTTGTTCGTTACTTTAAGGATATGTGCATCCTCCTCCTCCTCCTCCTCATTATTATTAATTAAACTTCATCAAACCCAAGCTAGTTTGGATGCTGGGCCATTAATAGCCACTCCATTTTAGGGAAAGCAGAAAGCCTACACCAGGAAAATGAATTCTTTTCTTTAATATCTAATTTAGAGGCTAGGAAAGTTCCAGAGAAGTATTTCTTTATAGAATTATGCAAGGCTTTAATAGTTAATGAACTTCTGGTGTCTGAGTGGAGGGGGTGCAAAATGGGTTCCATATAAATATCAAACCATGTTGTCAACTACAGAGAGTACACCACTTGGCTAAATACAGCCAAATTCTGTTCAGTTTGATAGTTACTGAATCTGACATTCATAGAAGTTCTTTTTAAATTCTGGAAATAAGAAATCTACACACTCATCAACCCTCTTATCCTAATAAAATTACCCCATGAACTACATTGCCACAGGAAGTCTTTGGGACAGATCCTGATATTTAGAAAGACTCAATAATGGGGATTCAATTATAAAAGCCACCACAGTGTGGTTTGAAACACAAAGCCCCTAATTTAGAGTTATAGTTAATGTTCAAAGGAGGGATATTGTTTCATACCCAACATAGAATCTTCTGTCCAACAAATCTATACCAGCACTCAGAGTGAAGACAAAGGTACCTGTTTAAGAATAGTGGAAGGCAGCAGGCTCAAGGCAGCCATACACTGATGTCTCTCTCCTTCTCTGCTTCTCTCCCTTCCCTCTCTCTAAAAATAATAAATAAAATCTTTAAAAAATTAAAAATAAAAGAATAGTGGGAGGCAGAAGAACTAGCCACAACATCTATTTCTTGTGAGTCATAATAACTTATTTATCTATCAGTATTACCATTTATTTCTTAGCCACATCAAAGGAAATCTAATTATTTCTCATAAAATAGGGGGAGCTAATGAAACTTTTATTATTCAATGCATTTAATAAATAATACAGATCTAAATAGCTCCTAGATTTTCTTAGTCTTTAGAAACATTGAATTTTTCCTATCCCTCCCAAAATGTTTATATGTTAATGAATGCAACAACAGAGGTAAAGTACTTGCGAGGGGGAGTTGGAGAAATAGCTTCCTGTTACAGTGCTGTGACTTACTAGCTATGAACTTAGGCAAGTGATTTGGCAGTGAAAAATTAGAGAACAGAAAATTCACATGGTCTCAAAATATCATCCCATAAAATACTTCTTAATTGTAAAAGGAGAAAGATACCTGTAATCCATGGAGAAATCCATCAGACACCACCTTAATCTAATGACTAAACTTGAACATCATCAGTGATTAAACTTGAACATCATCAGTAATGGACAAACTGATATAATGTGACCCCATTCCATGCCCATAACAAGTATGACTGATTCTTAACATGATTTCCCATGAAGGCAGAGCATAGCCTCAGGATCTTTCTCAAGACTGATGGCATCATCCTAGAGAAGGGTTTGAGAACCCAACATGGTGCTTATGCCATCCCAGTTTGACCAACAAGTAATAAACATGGCATAAAGTACTAGGAACCTCCAGAAAATCTCCCAAGTGGCTCAGCAGCCCTTGGTAGAGGAAAGATTGAAGATCCTGGGGCCTTGCAGATGGATCAGTCAAAATGGCTTTAGAGGAAAATATAAATTGTCTGTGTTTGTTTTAGCCAAAAGAAAAAAAAAGTCTGTTACCACTTGATCAGGAATGTCATGTGAGACACAACCTATTTACTATCACAGATTATTTGCGGTAACTGATGTCACTTTCAAAGCCACTTTGTTGATTAGGGTAACACTCCCATATCCTACCAAAAAAAAAAAAAACCCCAAAAAACAAAAACCATGCTGTGGGAAAATTGGGCTCTACTCAGTTCACTCAAGCTTCAAAATTGTACTCCAAATTTTAAGTTTATTCATTTAAATACTCCCACTGGTGACAAGTAGACCTCCTTTAATTTGTACTTAAATGTCACCTTTCCCATCTAACAAGCTTTTTTCTTCTTGTTTCTTTGTATTTCCCTTGCTCAGCTCCTTATGTTTTCTTTATACAATTTAACCCAGCTGGCAAGTATTTTTTCAAATTTGTTTGTTAGCACGACGTTGTGGGGGTGGTTTTGGTGTTTTCCAATTACAACATGGGCTCCAGCAGAGCAGGGACTGTTAACAAGTCTTGTGCATCTCTGAATCCTGAGCTTTGAACGCACAGCATGGCATGCTGGGACACTCCATGGATATTTATTAAATAAATGAATGAGTGGATGGGGGTATAAATAAACATATTTGATTGTTTAATATCCCAAGTTATTTGGAGTTAACTAATCAACCTTCTGTGTCAAGGCTAAAAATTGAGGTGAAAGGAAAGTGGTTCACGAATACCAACCCTGGTTCTAAAGGCAACTCTAAAATGAAAAGTTCTAAAATGCTCTGGGCAACAGTGTCTTTAGTAGGATAAGTGTGTCTGCAGATATGACTCTTTGAAGGATAATACTAATTTGAATGTGTATGTCATTTGAAGTTATGTCATTTTTTTCAGTTGTGTCATTTTTAAAGCAAGTTTTATTAGTTGCCTCCAAGTCCTGCATAACCTGAATATCTTACATACCACATGGAGAGGAATGTTTTCACTATAACCCACGCTTTAGAAAATTCTGGTTGTCAGCTGAAGCCCGTGAACAAAGTGTTCTTTCAGTGCTGAGCAAGACTACAGCTGAACAGCAGATCAGATTAACCAATGCCACCAAAGCTGTAATGACATCCTTAGAAACACAAGAACCCTCACTGAAAGAACAAAGATCAATATTTAGTTTTTTACATCCCTTCTGGGCGTTCCATTATTTTTACGGCCTTTTGTTCTGCAACTGCTTTATTCACTTCTAGTTTGTTCTTTTGGGAAAATAGAAAGATCAGACTAGAAATAATAGTAATACAGATGTAGAAGAACTTTCAACAAAATATAAAGTTTGACTCACCACGCTTGTGCTTTGTTAACATCAAGGTTTGGGTATTTTTTTTAAATAAATCTTTTGCTGCTATATTTTCAAACATTTCAATGTTTTTGGTAGAAACAAGATGGACTTTACCCTATGTTAACTACCTTTAGGTGAAAGAAAGAAAACTTGTTCCCTAATTATTTTATATGCATTTTATTCAGTGAAGCCTGATACACTAAACAAGGCACAGGTTAACCCTTGGCCTCAACCAAGATATTCCCAGATATAGACTTTACACACTGCTGCCAAGGTCTCAACTCGCACAACACACCAACTCCCTAATTTTCATACATATAATTTAATTTTTTTAATAAAACAGAGCAAATTAAGGCTGATTTTAGAACAGTAAAATTCAAACTGCCCACCAACATATTTTTGGTTTGGAGCTAGGGGGTAGTTAGGAATTGCTGGTACCCAGGGCCGCATGAGCTACTCCCACAGGCAGAGATGAGCTAAACCATTTCCTGGTTTTGCCATCCACCTTGCCTGTTCAAAATACATTCACTGGTTCTAAGACTCAGTTTCCCAACAAACAATTCTCAGACATCCTGTTAATGTTCAAGAATTCAACCTAATTCTGACACTCTCTACTCAAAGATCAGATCAGATTCCACAGGTTAAGGGTTTAAGCCTGCAAGACTGCCCCCACTTTGGATGCCAGTCACAAGCCCAGGTTGTGACCAACCAGCTGTAAATCAGGTGTTTCCACTTCTCCCTCCTTGGATTCGATTAATTTGATAGAACAGCTCACAGAACTCAGAGAAACATTGTACTTACCAAATCACTGGTTTATTATAAAACTATAGAACTCAGGAATAGCCAGATGGAAGAGATGATAGGGTATGTGGGATAGGTACTGAGCTTCCATGCCCTCTCCAGCACAACTGTCTCCCAGCCCATATGCTCTCCAAACCCTGTACCTTTAGTTTTGTATGAAGAGAACATAACATAGGTATGATTGATTAAATCAATGGCCGTTAGCAATTGGTTCAACCCCTGAAGGTGGGTATGTGGAGCGGGGTGACACTGAAGGTTTTATCTCTCTAATCACATAGTTGGCTCCACTGTCAACTAACCCCAGCCTTAGGAAAGGTCCAAAGTGTTGCCTCATTAACATAACAAAAGACACCTTCCTTGCTCTCCTCATTTAGTCTGTTCCAAGGGTTTGGGGAGCTATGAGCCAGGAAAAGACCTGGCTCATATATGGGCAAAGACCAAATATATATATGAAAAATGTATTTTGGTCATCTGAATGTATCACATACATTCATTAACATGACCAAGAGACTACCAAACTCAGAAATAACAAAAGATTATTGCCAGGGTAAAAATGGAAGTTATCTGCCAAATGAAATATGTTGAATGAATATCCAGTACTACCTGAGTGAGACCACAGCCAGAGGATGACGTTACAGAGCCAATCAGATTTTTAAAACAGCTTGGTAGCACATAGCACTGAGTGTGACAAGACTTGTCATTCTGCATTCCTGTGGTGGAGTCAGTGGAGAGCATGGAGAATTGCAGAGCTAATAGTTTCTACCTATTGCCTTCTGCGACTCAGTCAAACATCATTAAGGACCTTTAAATTGTCTGGTTTGTGAATAACTATTTTTATATCTTCACTGTTTTCTATAAACTTATTGTTTGTGGAAATAAATGCCTGGTCATAATAAAGAGATACTTCGATCCCCAAAATGACAGCCTTTTTTTTTTTTTTAGATTTTATTTATTATTTTTAGAGGGAGGGGAAGGGAGAGAGGGAGATAGATATCAATGTATGGTTGCCTTTCACCTGCCTCCAGCCACAGACCTGGCTGGAGACCTGGCTGGAGACCTGGTTATGTGCGCCCTGGCTGGGAATTGAACCTGCGACCTTTAGGTTCGCAGGCCAGCACCTTATCCACTGTGCTACCGGCCAGGGCTTGATAGTCTTTTATTTTAATTTATTAGAGCATATTTTCTTTTCCTTTCTTTCTTTCTTTCTTTTTTTTTAAGATTTTATTTATTATTTTTGGAGGGAGGGAGAGGGAGGGGTAGGGAGAGGGGCAGAAAGGGAAACATCAATGTACGGTTCCCTTTCACCTGCCTCCAGCCACAGACCTGGCTGGAGACCTGGCTTGCAACCTGGTTATGTGCCCTGGCTGGGAATCGAACCAGTGACCTTTGGGTTTGCAGACCAGCACCTATCCACTGAGCCACCAGCCAGGGCTCTTTTTTTTTTTTTTCTTACAAACTAATTTGTTTTGATGTCTTTCAGCTAATCACTTTTTCTCAGAAGTTTAACCATCCTATCAAGCAAGAGAGAGATAACAGTACCTTGCCCAAGATGCTTAGAAATTAGCAGATTAGCGCCCCTAGGTAGCTATATCACTTTGACTCCACCGGAAGCTTTTCTCTTCTCCCTCTCCCATATTCCAGCCCTACACACCCACCAGCATGCCAGTCTCCAAAGGTTCTGGAGCTCCAAAATGGCCTTATCTATTTCTTTTGTAGCCTCACACACAAAGTGACCACTCATGTGAGTGGGCCAACCTCATGCATAATGACAAGTTAAAATGTTCCTTTGTTTCTACCCTGCCTGCACCTTCTGGTATCCTTCTCCTCTCATGTTTTATCAAGGCAGAGGGGAGAGGCAGAGGCAGGTGTTTCTTGGGTTGCAGGAACATAGAAACCTTTGTATGATCATCAGTTTCTTTGGGGTGCTACCTACTTTTTCAGAGTTTGTCAAGAACTTTTGATTGGTAGGAGGAGTCAGATAGCTCATTTGGGCCAAAGGTGATCCACTGGCTTAATGATTTGTTATCCAATTTGTGCTTGAAAATGAACTTATTGGTCTGCAGTTTCACCTAGTCCTGAATTGTCAATTACTACTTAATAAGACTTTTAATTCCATTAGAGTATTTCCTTTAGCCATACTTTTAAAAAATGTTTTATGATATCTTCTTCACTGTTCCCCACTCTCCAGTTTTCTACATACCTAATTCTTCCAAATTCAGGGTACATATTAGTATATAATGCTATACTAGATAACTATCGAAATATCAGTATATTAATACAATACATTAGCTAGCCTTTGCTAGGTCATTCTTCCATGACAAACAAATCCCATATCAACAGCGAAGGGTTATTTTGGGCTCATGGTATATGTTGACTATGTGTTAGCTGCAGCTCTGCTCCAGCTTCATTTGGGATCCAGCTAAATGTCTCTAGGCTAAAGAAGCAGCTTCTCTCTGAGGCTTGGTGTTCTCAGGCCAAGAACAAAAGAATAATGGTGTAGTTATGCCACAGCTCTTGACTATTCTGCTCAAATGTGGTCTATGTCAGGTCTATGCTACTCTGTGCATATTCCACCAGCCAATGCAAGGCATGTGACCAAGCCCAATATCAATGGGCAGGAAGTACACGCTTCCTCCAGGGAGACTCACCACCAAAGATCCCTGTAGCTGTACAGGCAGTGGATAGTTGGGAATAATACAATGTACCAAAAAAATAGAATTTTCTTTCTCGCTCATGTAATAATTTGATACAAGTGTTTCTGGTTTGTAGGCAGTTTTCCTTCTTGTGATCATTCATACTCGGGTTATTGTCATCTCATGGTTCTACCATCTGTGTTCAGCCAGCAGGTGGGAAGAGAAAACAGAAAAGTCCCACCCACTTTTCAAAATCCTTCTCCAGGGAGAAACACATATCTCTCTGTCACATTTCATTGATGACCACCTAGATGCAAGGAGTCAGAGAGACAGGGCATGTGAAAAATACAGCCTTTGCCCAGGCAGCCACCTTCCAGCAACAACTCCACTATTGAAGTAAGAGGACAAACTTTTGGTTATCTCTTAATCATTTCTGCCATACAAAATTTCAAGCTTTGTGTCCTGGATAAGCTTAGACTTTATTTCTAGACCCACCTCTCCTGAAATTGGAAGGGCCAAAAAATATTTAGGATCTCATGGTTTGGTTTTATTTTTGTTGTTGTCATTATTAATACAGAGCCTACTTACTCAAATAACAAGGCATCAGCTACTTAGAAAATTGCTGTGTCCCTGTCTAAGGTAGATGTTTACCCCATCTATCAGGTATATAATTTTATTTCTTAATAGTTCAGAAGGAAGACATTGGTAATGATTTTCACAGGTGGCCTATTAATTTTCTATTTCTAGTTTGGGGTTATGCAACCACTAACACAGTTGTCTTCATCTCCTAACCCCTGAATTTGCACATGCAATCACTCAGTTGCCTGACTATCCAAGTGGAAAAAACAATGGGTCATTTACAGGCCCAGATTTGCAAGTTGAAAGAGGAACTTCACCAAAATTAGGGGGGCAAATCTATAGGCTAAAATTAGAAATTGGCTTCAATTATCACAAATAACCTATTAGAAGCAGTCAACTGATAACCCCTTTGTTACTATACCTCCCAGCTATCTGCCACCCATCATCTATCATGCACCCTCTACTTTGGCCTTCTCTGCACCTTCTGATGGTGGCCCAGATGCACAAGATATGGGTCAAGAGCTCTTCCCAGAGAGCTTTGTTTTCACCCCTTTAATAGCATAGTCACACTCAGCCTTGCACCTTAGTGGTTTATATACAGCCTTTCTCTCTCTGTCTAGATAATAAGCTCCTTGAAAGCAGGGTCTGTGCATGTTTACCTTTGTATATTCCACAATATTTTCCTGGCATATGATCAATGCTTAGTATATATTTGTTGATGTGAATGTGGTCAAGTTTCAGATATATCTGGGGCCAAACTTGCAACTAAAGCCACATTCAGATAGTGCTTTTGCTAATTAAAACTGTTGGATGCCTACATTGCATTTGCTAGGCAGGGTGTCTTCAGGCTGCTAATTCCCTTCTTACATGCCCTCCACTTCATCTTCGTTTCAGCAAAGATACTGATGTCATTATATTTTGTTTTGACATCTTAGATTGCTAGAAGAGGAACTCAGAAGGGAAAGGGAAATCTTTATCCAGACCTCACCCTTAGCTTCCTAGTTTCCTTTCTTGGTTTTCATGGTGGTCATGTGGCAACTATAGGAAGATGTTTTTGAATCCTCACTATGAGACTGTGGGCCTCTTCTGTGGTCTCTTCTCATATCCTCTCATTTAGAAGTCTAAAGGTCCTTCTGTTTCTTTTAATTTTTTTGGAAAATTGGGATCTAAAACCAGACAGGCATTTCAAATTTATCTACTGTGAGACTTTATGCATCCCAGTAGTATCTGTGAAGCAACTAGAACCCTACTTTATAAGAAAGGAAAAGGAAGGAGCCATAGGTAGCAACAACGATGAGGTGGAAAGAACCATAGACCTTGGGTTTGGTCTCTGGCTCTTTTCATTTTCATCTGGCTAACCATGAACAAGATAAGACCTCACCTCTGGATCTCATTTCTCAGGATAGAACAAGCAGGCTCAATTAAGGTACCTCTAATGTACTTCTCAGGTCAGGAAGTGAAGTCTCTAATATGGCAGGTGATGGCCATTATAATGGAGCCACCACCTCTAGTCTGCCATAGATGTAACTTTCAATTCAAGCATCTGTCATCTGCGTTTTTGAGTGTTGGTTGCCAACCCATCACCACCTGAGCTTGATATAAAATTTTATCCTGTGACTTAATTGATATTTAATCCATTTTCCACTTAAAAGAGGCACAAATATATACATCCCCTCTCTGCTCTAAAAAAGCAGATTTCCATTTCTTTAAAAAAATGTGACTAGCAGGACAGTACATTCCCTAATACCAACTACTGCCTGATAACCTCTCTCCAGGTGTTTACTCTGGATGGGAGGAGAGCAAGGCCTACACAACCTCTCCTCTATGTAGAGCTCAGTAAAGAAAATAATGGCCCCACATAAAGAAAAAGCTTTAATTTCCAAGTTCTAGTCATAGGAGAGGGATCTGTCGTTTGATAAGGTGTCCTCATGAGCTTTTCACAGTAGGAGTTGGGCTATTTTCTGGCAACAGGAGAAGGGAACTGGGTGTGTTTTGTGTAAAATATGTAAAATTATATCTCCCTCATACGTACAGAGTTTTGGGGATATGTTTTATATTTAGAAAAAAATAAAAAGGGTTTCTTGCTCTTAATTTTATTTCATTTTTTTAAGATTTCGTTTATTTTTAGAGAGAAGGGAAGGGAGGGAGAAAGTGAGGGAGAGAAACATCAATGTGTGGTTGCCTCTAACACAACTGGGAACCTGGCCCACAACCCAGGCATGTGCCCTGACTAGGAATCAAACCAATGATCCTTTGGTTTGCAAACTTGCACTCAATCCATAGAGCCATACCTGCCAGGGTTTCTTGCTCTTAATTTTAATTGAGACTATTCAGTCTGTGAGAATTACTGCTTTTGTGTGCATGCATGCCTGTACATGTGCTTTTGTAGGGTGTGTGTGTGTGTGTGTGTGTGTGTGTGTGTGTGTGTTGTGGGCAGGGAGGGAGTGAAAGAGAAATGTTCTTCTGCAGGGACAATAAGAAACTTCTGCACATCCCAGTAGTGAAGAAATCTCAGAGGGAACCTTTTCTGGAGGTTCCCTATTGATTGTCCAACTAAAATCCCCATGTGATTATTCTTAACTGAATAACACAGACCTTGGGATGTGCTGTCATCAGACTACCTGGTCAGACAAAAAGGAAGCATCTGGTATTGAGTTTTAGAATTTCCCCCTTTGACAGAGAGTTGTATCCCTGAGGCCAACTGGTAGGAAACTAAGAAAGAAAATGAAGTGTTATAGATCTCTAAAGTGGCTTTATTATTCATCTTTCCTTTTCCCACATTCTAGATCTAAGGAAGGAAATAGGAAGGGGTTTTTCCTAAAAAGAGGAATGGTAAGGAGGAGCAGGACATAAGCACTAGGAAAATTCAGAGAGAAGAGACAAAAGTTTTTGAAACACTAGGTCAAGGTTAAGAACTAAAAAATTGTACCTACAAAGAGAAGTTATGGGCAATTTAAAGTTTTAGTGATTTTACCTTACTCTACTAGAACATGCATTTTTAATGCAAGTGATGCTCAAAGGGGGCAAAATTAGTTCTTGGTGAATGAAAAAAATCTTAGATATTACAATGGTTTGTGACCCTCCAAAAGACTATGGTAAATAAACAAATGTATAGTATATCTGTGGTGTTTACCTTTCTTGGGCCAGGATGAAGAGTGGGATGGTGTGCAAACAGCAAAAACATGTCTAAAAAGTCTCCTTAGGGGGGATAATAATGAAAAACAAATTAAGAAACAGCCCTGGCTGGTGGCACAGTGGATAGGGTGCCAGCCTGTGAGCCAGGGGGTTGCTGGTTCAATTCCCAGCCGGGGCACATCGCCAGGTTGCAAGCCAGGTCTCCAGCCAGGTCCCTGGCTGGGGGCAGGTGAAAAGTAACCATGCATTGATGTCTCTCTCCTTCTATGCCTCTCTCCTTTCCTCTCTCTCTGAAAATAATAAATAAATTCTTTAAAAAGAAAAAGAAACTGTACTAGAACAATCATATTTAGCTGTAGTTTCACATTATCTACTTCTGTTTGTAATTCCCTCTAGTTATGCCCCTTTTTTTTTAATTTAAAACATATACACACGTGTGCACACAAACACAAGCACACAAAAAAAACATATACAATCTTATATTATAGGGGTTGTAGGGAAGTTAGACCTCCTTCACATTATTTCCCAGCAGGGGCCACCCAGAGAAAGAAGCTATAGGCTAGGATTCCCATTCATGACATGTGATGATAGAAGCAATGGCCCAAGGCAGAGATGAAAGCTTGGGGTACAGCATTTGGGGGTGGGAGTTATGGGGACAATATAGGAGCTGACAGGAGTCCAATTCCCTCTGTGGTTTTCAAAGGACCAGCAGCATCAGCATCACTGGGAACTTGTTAGGAATGCAAATTCTCAGGCCCCATTCCATACCTATTGAATCAGCAGTTTTGGGGGTGGGGCCAGCCATCAGTTTAACCTTCTAGGTGACTCTGAAGCTAGTCAAGTTGAGAGCTACCTGCCTAGAAGCAGGTGATCCAACAGAGTGGGGAGCTGCCCTTTGAGTGATCAAAGGAAGTAGAAAGTGAGGGCTCAGTAAATGCAAATTTTGCACTCTAAATTTTAGTCATCTTTTAACATCTTCAGGCCTTAGTAATATAAACATTGTTCATTTTCGCAGGGGAGGAAAACAACTGTGCTGTCAACTTTACTGAGTACAAAGGAAGTCTGCACTAAGCTGGCCAGCTAGGGCCCTATAAGTAATTAAGGCCATCAAGAACAATAGCTCTGACTTCTCTTGGCTGATTCTATCATCACAGATCACCAAAATCAAACAATCAGCAATTGCTCCTTTGTTTTTTGCTGTGTAGACACTGATGCAATGCTCCTAAAGTATTTCTAATCTTTATCAGAAAGATTAAGTTATTGACTCAAGTCTATACAGGAAAACTAAGTTATTTATTCAGGATCACATCATCACTAATAGGCAAGATCCAAACTACAATGTAATTTATAACTTTATTTGTTTTTCTATTTTTGAAGCAGTCACAAGATTTGTCCTGAAAACATTATTTTTTTAAATAAGGTAAGAGGAAAATGAAGGTTGAAAGCAAACAATTTGGTAACAACCCACTTCCATTTAGCCCATTTCACATGCTTCCAGTTATATAAACTTGCAAATCCTAGATTAAAACCCAGATTTCCTATAATGCTTTTCCCAGAGTTAGTTGTTATCAGAGACCTATTAATTATGGACTAATTACAGAAGGCAATGATAGAATACTGACTTTCTAGTAACCTCAATATTAGCCTCTCCTTTACGTTACCATATGAAAGTAGATACCAATAAAAATACACCAAATATTGTTTTCCTGTTCAAAACTAGCCAAGTCCATATAAAAATTTGTTTTCAATGATTTCTGTTTTGGAAACCATGTTATTCCTGGTTTACATCTAAAATCACCTTATATCAAGTGTTTTGAGTCCTCTGGTAAGGAGGTAGTAAAGACTAATCTAAAAGGTGTTGTTTCCCTTTGCCCCAGGATTTAAATAATTTTTAAAAACCTTTTTTTACTTTATATTATTGTCCTCCTTCTCCTACTGGGCCAGCTGACATATCATACTTGCAATAACTTCTCTGTGTGTTCTCAAAAGCATGTTCTAACCTAGATCACACCCTGAATTTCAGGCTTTACGAGTTCTTGACCATGTGGTTATTTGGAAGCTCACAGCATCTTTCTTCTCATGAACTTTTAAACCAGATCCCTTTGTAGGTTGTTACAAAGGTCTGCCTCAAGCCAGCAGCCTCTCTCAAAGCCCAGATGCAGGCTGACCTGAGGCTTAATGAGGCTGTCTCCTTGCAGAAGAAAGAAACAACTCTCAAAATGTGTCCTCTCTCTTGAGGATTTGCAGCAGAATGTTTTATGAAGTCCTTTAATCCCCTTTTTTTGAACAGGTGAGAGTGAGCCCCTAAAATGTTTTAGGTTATAAAGTGAGTATCAATGTAAGGAAAGCCTTTCTTTTTTTTTTCTTCCTTTCTTTCTTTTATTATTATTATAATTATTATTTTGTTATTTCAAATAACATGGTATTAGTTAAATAATTCACACTTATTTCTTAAGGATCTTCACCTTTTCCCAATAGAGACATACATGGTTTTATTCAAACTATGAAGTGATATCAATGGAGCATCTAGGTTTCAAAATAGCCCTGTCTTGGTACACACTATAGATAAACTAATCAAAAACATCATAAAAGCAAACCTGAGTCACAGATAATAAGAGCTAATGTTTATTGAGTGCATTTGACCAGGTGCAGACCTAAACGTTTTCCATGTACAGTGATCCCCACTGTATGGGGGATACATTTCAAGACCTCCAGTAGGAACCTAAAACCACAGATAGTACTGAACCCTACATATGCATATACTATGTTTTTTTTCTACACTTACATACCTTTACACTTAAAGGAAGCACTTCGTGTTTTCTCTTTGGCATATTCAAATTGCCAGGATGACTACTCTTGCACTTTGGGGCCATTATTAAGTTAAATAAGGGTTATTTGAACATAAACATTGAGATGCTATGATGGTTGATCTGATAACCCTGATGGCCACTAAGTGACTATCTTAGGTGGGTATCTAACAGACACACTGGGCAAAAGGATGATTCAAGTCCCAGGCAGGACCAAGCAGAATGCCAAGAGATTTCATCATGCTACTTGCAATGGTGCACAATTTAAAACTATAAGTTGTTTATTACTAGAATTTTCTAGTTAATATTTTCTGACTATGGTTGACCACAGGCAACTGAAACCACAAGAAGCAAAGCTATGGCTGTCTGGCCACGTGGTGCAGCTAGTTGGAGCATTGTTCCATGCACCAAAAGGTTACTGGTTCGATCCCCTGTCAGGGCACATACATAGGTTGTGGGTTTAATCCCAAACTGGGACTACTGTATTCATTTGGATTTAACCTGATGGCATTGGCACTCTCATTATCCCCATTTTACAAATGAGGAATATGAGACCCAGAAAGTTTAAGTAACTTGCCCACGGTCACACTGCTAGTGGGTGGCCAGGCCAGTTAACAAGACCTCAGCCCTGGCTGGTAGCACAGTGGATAGGGCGCCGGCCTGCGAACCCAAAGGTCACAGGTTCGATTCCCCAGCCAGGGCACATAACCAGGTTGCAAACCAGGTCTCCAGTCAGGTCTGTGGCTGGGGGCAGGTGAGATGCAATCATACATTGATGTCTCTCTCCCTCTCTGCCCCTCTTTCTAAAAATAATGAAATAAAATCTTTAAAAAAAAAATTAAAAAAAAAAAGACCTCAAATACATGGCTTGCAAAGATTTCTCCTTCCCTTGCTCCTTTCATACGCTGCCTCCCACTCACCTTCCTTTGCACCCCAACGCCATGCATTTTATGCTGTGTGGTCAGCCTGGAACTCTGGTTGCCTCATTTCCTCAAACCCAGTCTTCCTGACAGCATATCCCTGCCCCTGGCTGAACATCTGATACCCATTGGTCATGCCTCTTCCCTTTGGAGACAAATTTCATGCTGTACTTAGTGGAGCATTCAATAGCATTATCTCCTGCAGCAAGCAGCCCCTGGAGTAAAGCGTACTTTCTGCCCATGTTTAAACTTGGGGATATGGAAACAGGGAACTTGAGGCCTTCTAAGTGCAGGAGCAACTTAATTTCTCAAATGCTTACATTAAACATGAGATAAGGATAAGATGAATATAGTTGGATTTGTGTTTCAATCTTTTCACCCATTTATCATGCTGCCCCTGACCTGAAGCCTTTCTCCCTCTGTGGACAACTTTTTGGCAGGGACCTGCCCAGCCCACATTCAAGCCAAAGCAGACAGGCAGAGCACACACAGCAAGTCGCCGAGAGTCATTTCTAATAAAATCTGGATGCAATTGCTCCTTCCTCTTTCCCCTTATTTGAGTGGATCATAAATCCAGGTACCCTGCCAGGTACAGAGTACCTGACCTGTGTCTTGCCTTGAGGACCCTGCAGTATTAACTTATTAGCTTCCAAAGCCTTGAGGATAAAAGAGATAAGATCCTGTCCATGAATAACAAACAGACTGTCCTCTGTTCTCCACTTCACCGAATACTTGTGTGAAAAGCAACTGGAGGTAGCAATTGTCCTTTTCAACATTTGTTCACTGAAGACCATTTTAGGGTCTGCTTCATCTTTGCTGGCTTCCAAATGTATGATTAGCTTTAGGGTGCAACCATACTAGAGCTGGTCTATCTTTATCATGTACAACTTGGGCCATATCAAAGTTATTATCCAAAACTTATTTGAGGAATATTTGCTATACCATCCAGAAGTTTTGTAGCTTGTTTAAGGAAAGCTTTAAGAATAAGCACAAAGCCAGGCTGATGGTATGTCTGGAGTGTGACATAAATAGTTTTCCCTCATTCATTTCACAGTCAACGGATTTATGGCACCTGCCAGGTGCCAGGCCCTGAGCATGCCAGGGTGAGTGCCATAGACAAGGGTTCCTGTTCTGGTGACACTTCACAAGGGCTTATTCCAGGAGATTCTTGGACACTTACTATTGGCTTTCCAAAGAGTCACTGGGAATTATTTTAATTTAATAAGTACTCATGACAACAGGTTTGGGTGCAGCTTTTCCAAACATGCTATAACAAAATAGGCAATTTTAACTAAATCACACCCTGTTCTTTAGACACTTGGCTCAGATTTTTCTTTACTACTATAAATCTGTGTCTGGAACATGAAAGCTTGTATGAACCAGCTACTCCAGCCCAACCTTAAAGACAGGTTTTCAGGCTGGACTACATTTTCTAGAATAAATTATTTAAATATTTTTATTCAGAGAATGAAAACCTCCAATAACCAAACCAGAATGTTTTAATACAAGCCTTTCTGGGCTTTTGTATTTGGATAATCA
Source organism: Noctilio leporinus (assembly GCA_004026585.1). Lineage (NCBI taxonomy): Eukaryota > Metazoa > Chordata > Mammalia > Chiroptera > Noctilionidae > Noctilio > Noctilio leporinus. The sequence goes on along the minus strand of PVIW01003622.1, from coordinate 96,651 downwards.
ATGGAATGAATAGAATTAGGAAATGCCAGAACTTCTAATAGGAGAAAAAAGAAAATGCATACCCTCTTAGAGGTATGCTAGGATGTTTTTCTTAGACTTAATTAAGCACTGGAAATTGCCTCAGATTCTGAGTCACTTAATATATTGGGTATTTTACACCTCACCCTTCATGTTATCCAATGAATACCTATTTCATATTCATCATATATGTTCTAAATATTGTTCTAAATACTTAACTAATATTAACTTTTTACTTGAGATTGTCCAATGTTTATATATTTTATACATTTTTGATGCTGCTATTTCTATTGGTGCCTTATGAAAGTTATGCTTTTAAGTAGTTTCCTACTAAGTCATGAAAATTAATATTACAAAAATGTCTCTTGTATATTCTGCATCTCTTAACTAAATATATTAATTTTGTATCAGATTACTATTCTCATGTGTTTAAAATAAAAATTAATATGAGTCTCAAATGTTCATCCCTTCATTATTAACTTCCCATGTTCAAATTCCCAAGTATTCAAAGCTGCATATTTCTCAGGTTCTGTTATACATGGTTACAATAGCAGTAAGTGTTTGAAAAAACGTTTTCCAATAGCAGTAAGTGTTTGAAAAAACAACATTTTCCTTAAAGATTTTTTAAAGCCCTTTCTTCTGCAAAGTTTCAAAGAATTTAATAAAAGGAAGTTTGACAGCACAAGAATTACAAAGAATTCCTTTTTTGAATTAAAAAGGCCAGGTTTAAATCTCCAAACCCCAGTTCCACTTCTTATTTATTACGTGTTATGTGATTTAATTTTCTAGACCTTGGTTTCCTCATCAACATAATGAAAATATCAACACTGTCTTCAAAGTTACTCTGAAGATTAATTAGAATAATACTTCTGTCCTGCTTAATTCAGCGTCAGTGTATAGTAAACTTTTGATGAGTGGTTGCTGTTATTATTTCCAACACATAAGAATGCCAACTATCACCAACTTACACAATACACCAGAATAAACTCAAAATGGATAAAATACTTAAACATAAGCCGTGACACTGTAGAAGTCCTTGAAGAAAACACAGGCAGTAAAATTTCAGATATCCCACACAGCAATATTTTCTGATATATCCTCTAGGGCAAGAGAAATAAAGGAATAAATAAACAAAAGGGACTATATCAAAATGAAAAGCTTATACACGGCTAAAGAAAACATCAGCAAAATTAAAAGGGAACCAACCTTATGGGAAGATATATTTGCCAATGGTACTTGGACAGGTGGTTTGATCTCCAAAATATATAAAGAACGCATACAATTCAATCCCAGGAAGACAAACAACCCAATTAACAAATGGGCAAAGGACCTGAACAGATACTTCTCCAAGGAGGACATAGGCACATGAAAGGATGTTCAACATCACTATCCATTAGAGAGATGCAAATTAAAACCACAATGAGATACCACCTCACACCTGTTGGAATGACCATCATTAACAAATCAATAAATAGCAAGTGCTGGAGAAAATGTGGAGAAAAGGAAACCCCCAGCTCGCTATTGGTGGGAATGCAGACTGGTACAGCCATTGTAGAAAACAGTATAGAATTTCCTCAAAACACTTAAAATAGAACTGCCTTTTGATCCAGTGATTCCACTGCTGGGAATATATCCTAAGAATCCTGAAACACTAATTCAAAAGAACCTATCCATCCCTATGTTCATAGCAGCACTATTTACAATAGCCAAGTGTTGGAAACAGCCTTGGCCATCAGTAAATGAGTGGATAAAAAAAACTGTGATGCATTTACACAATGGAATACTACACAGCAGAAAGAAAGAATGAACCCCTACCTGTGCAATAGCATGGATGGAACTGGAGAATATTATGTTAAGTGGAATAAGCTGGATGGTGAAAAACAAATACCATATGATTTCACCTAAAACAGGAAACTAATGAACAAAACAAACAAATGGGCAAAATAGAACCAGGGGCATGGAAACAATTAACAGACTGACAGTGACTAGAGAGGAGGCAAGAGAGGGATAACCAGGAAAAGAAGAGGAAGGGTCTAGTCAAGGAGTAGGTATAAATGACCCAAGGACACACACAATAGAGTGGGGATTGACTGTGGCGGGGGTGGGGGGGTGGGGCAGGGGAGAGCAACAGGGACAGTTGGGACAACTGTAATAGAGCAACAACAACAACAACAACAAAAGAAATACAACAGAAGTTGAAATATTGGAGAAAAAAAGAAAGAATGCCAACTATATGGCAGGCAATGTGGGACATTTCACAAATGCTATTTGATTTCATTCTTCACAACCCTGTGAAACAAAGAAGCATTCTTCCATTTTTATAGATTAAAAAAGAGGTTAAGTAACTTGCTCAAGGCAGGGCTGGCATTTGCAGTCAGATCTGCCTGGCTCCATAGTCCATTTTCTCCCCTATGGAAGAAAATTGTTCTTTCTAAATTTCTTCTGCCACTTCATGCAAAATGTGGATCAACATTTTCAAGTTCGTACTAATATGTAGATAGCTACATGAAACCACTTACTTCTTTTATTACATTGTCATAAGTAGCAAATACATCTCTAACCATATTTATTTCCTTTATCATTCAAGATAAACATATTTTGCCTAAAGGTTGTATTGGCATTTGGAAAAAACCTCAAGGTCTATATTTAAGGTCTATAACCAAAAGCTAGGTCAAATTACAGAGTAAAGAAATGTCTGTTTCTTTGATTCCCATGGCTGGATGTGGATCTGTCTTGATCTGAATTTAGATTTTAGGCATTGTAAATCATCTTTATACATTTCAACAAATATTTTTTATTCAACGAATATTAATGAATGTTGGATAAATTAGCCTAAGTCCTCCATTCAAGGAACTGAGGGTTCAATAGGAAACATAGCATGTACAAAAAGACCTAAAATTCCAGACAAGAAATGATAGGTGCTAGAAGAAAGAGAGCAAATGATAGGTATCTTCAAGGATCTGCAGTTTCTTCCTGCAGGAAAAGGAAAAAGTAAAAGCTAGCAACTGCTCCATCCAAGGGCAAACTATTCATGAGTTTGCTTCACAATAATACAGAAAGGGGCCAGTAGGCCAAGGTACATATGGACTAAGGCTGGCCATCAGTTGATGGCTGAGTGGAAGCTGAGTGCTAGGAGTACAATGAATCATTTCATTAGTGTGTCTGAATTTAGATGTTTGAAATTTTGCATTATAAAAAGTTAGCGTATTCCCACAAGATCTTTTGCTTATGTAGGAAACTACATGCAAATGTCTACAAAATACTGACATTGACTCAATACTGTTGGGACAGACCTCATGTAAGGATCTACACCTACTTACCTCCCCATCCACACACAACGACCTACTAAACAAGGATTCTTCAGTGTGAAATCACAGTTAGAAAGATTGAACATAGGGTAATAACAACCCAGAAATTCCCTAGTTGCAATGTCTACTTCTGGAGAGAGAGTGAGCATGAATTCTGATGAAAATACAGCCAATGTAGGTTTTATAGAAAACTGGCACAATCTGTTGGCACAATCAACAAAGTTCAGAGGCTTCAAACTCTCTGCACACTTGAGTTATGAAGGTCCCATCATTCTCATCACTCATGGAGACTTTCCACATAGGCTCATGACAGGGTTTGTATCGATATTTGTAGGGGAGACAAAAGCCTTCAAAACTGCATTGACCTAAGAGTTCTCAGGGGCTCTATATAGCAGACCCCACCACCCCCAAAAGTTTCATTGGTGTATTATGTAGTGATTTCTGTTAATTAAAGCACAACTCTATTTTGATGTAGGTAGCCTCTAGCCTAATTCAGATGCTCTCAAGCATACCAGAGCAAAAGGGAGATGTGAGAGGATAGAGCTCAACTATCTGGCAGCATTCCATGAAACTAAACAGATTCATGAAATACGGCATGGGGGAAGAGCTAGATACACTTTTTACATTTTTCTGAGGATGATAGAATGTATTCTGTCTGGATATTTTACTAAGATTAGGATGTTTGGAAGAGGAATTGCCACTCTGACTCCAAATCTCAAATTAAAATCGCAGCAGGTAAAATTAGCATGTCACATGCTACTTTAATTCTGTGCTGCTGTACTTTAGTGGCTTCTCATTTAAGAGTATGTAATTATTTTCAAATTATCCTATATCATTTCACAGATAAATTAGATTACCAGCTAGAACTTCCAGAGAGATTAGAATCCTACATGAAGCTAGATGCTGCTCACTATTTGAGCTCCTTTTAGACATTTTGGTTCCTGAACACCGAGGTCATTTATTTACAGATAACCAGTGGGAAATATTTAAATGATGATGTTTCATATGGCATATTTGCAAAAGACATATTGTATCAATATCAGGAATTTAGCTACTATTCAGTAGGGGTGTAGATTTGTAAGAACATTAATAGTTCTTTAAGACAGTTTAATTCACCTGACCTCTTCTTAAGTATACCTAGGTTTGTATGCATGTGTTTTCTATATTTTATTTCAATAAAAAACAATCTTTTAAGAGAGTTTCTGCCTTTATACACTGTGAGACAAAAATGACTCGGAAACTCCCTAGATATAGTATGATCAACTGCTCTGCTTTCAATTTTGACAGTTTTAATGCTTGTAAGCCACCAGGCGCCAATCTTCTTTCTAAAGAGAAGCAGTGATTTTGTTTCCATATGCAGTTAGTATGATAATTATCTAAACTTGTTTCCACCAATCTTGATTGATCTCTGTACTGATAAAATCTATCCCTTTCGTAGGACCAAACATCTCTCAGATTCTAGGTCAGAGGTCACTCTCTTACAGTGAACGGAGAAGACTTTAAAGAGGTTGAAAAACCTGAATTTCCTCATAGAAATCAGCCACCTTACAACCTTCCCAATCTCCTAATTCCCACTAGCTGTGTGACTATTTGAGGCAATAGAGTTCCATGAGGGTAGGACCTGGGTCGGTTTTGCTGACCATTATAATCTCAATGACTAAAATAAAGAAAGTAAAATGTGTTGAACCTTAAAAAATGTGTTGAACCAGTAAGTGTAAAAATATACATAAATGTATTCATGAATAAATTAGTTAGTTAAAGAAATCTTTCAAAGGAGCTGTATCATGACATTTGGAAATGCACTGGCCAATAGTCATTAGCCATACACAGCTATTTAAATTCAACTTTAAATTAATTAAATGTAATAAAATTTTAAATCCAGTTCCTTAGTTGAACAAGCCACATTTCCAATTCTCAATAGTCACACTTGGCTAGGGGCTACCACATTTGACAGTGCAGATTATAGAGCATTTCCATCATTGTAGGAAGTTCTATTGGGCAGCGCAGGTCCAGTAATTCTAAAATTCTAGCCCACGGACAGTCCTATTTTCCCAGGCTCAGTAAGCTCATTACTATTTCTGCTATTGTTAATATTAACTGTGTGACAAAACCTCCTTTCCTATAAAACTATTCTCCACTCATTGATTGAGTATAATCTGAATGTTTTACCTTTTATTTCTTTCAAAAGATTGACATATTATTTGCCTGATCTAATTTGTAAGTGTCCAAGGGTTTATAGTTCTACATACTTTCATAAGCACTCAAAAGAATTCTTGAAATTAAGAAAATCGACTGTTCTGGCCCTGGCTGGTGGCATAGTGGATAAAGTGCCAGTCTGTGAACCCAGAGGTCACGGTTCAGTTCCCAGCCAGGGCATACATAACCTGGTTGCAAGCCGGGTCTCCAGCCAGGTCCGTAGCTGGAAGCAGGTGAAAGGCAACCATACATAGATGTTTCTCTCCCTCTCTGCCTCTCTCCCTTCCCCTCTCTCTAAAAATAATAAATAAAAATGTTAAAATAATAAATTAAAGAAAATAAAAGAAAATCTACTGTTCTTAAAGTCCATTTATTACTCAGGCCAGGTCTCTACGCACTATGCTGAGAATAAAAATGAAAAAGAAATATATGTACTAGAAATCATCATTAGTGTATGCAGAATTTGGATTTGTATTGATTTATTTCATTATGTGAACTGCATGATTGCACACATTCTAAAATTGTAATTATGTGTTAAACTAGTATAGTCTTCTAAATGAATAATATTCAGTGTATTTACTAAGATCCTTTTATTTCAACAAGTAAACATTTAAAATATATATAAGACTCTAGTTACAGCCATCTTTTTTATACACTATAAGCATATATTTTATTTTTCAGAGCAGACTAGAAAGAGAACAAAACTATAACAGTTATGTTTAATTAACACTAATCATTTGACTTAAAAGCCCACACACAAAAGAGCATCTTTAGTGATATGTTTAGAAAAAGATAAGAGAATGGTGGAGATAATATGATGCTCAACTTGGGTACATTAAGTCCTCACTTAGCATTGTTAATAGGCTCTGCAACTTTAAGCAAAATTGCGTATAAGAAAATCAGTTTTAACATAGACTTATTAATATAAACAAAATTTAAGTTTCTATGGCATCTCATCAATGTTATAAGGAAATGACATAATTTGAGGGCCTGCTATACACAAATCAGAGAACCCAGCATACTAAGAGAAATTTGCAAATGTGAATTCCTAGGAAGCTTTACCTCTTATAATAAAAAGCAAGATTGTATGTCTTCTTTTAGCTAGTTAGACTCTATACATAATCCCACTTTCTCCATATTTCTATAAAAATGAGATTATAGCCAGTGAATATTATGGTTACCTTCACTACACCTACATGTTTTAAATTACATATTACAAACTTTTGTCAATCTGTATCATAAAATACCAAAACCAGCTTTTGAATCGCATACATTTTACCACACCATCATTTTCATGTCTCATGTTTCAATGAGATTTAATAAAAGCAATGAATACCAGCACTGTATTTGACAGGCAACCACATCAATGCCTAACGTGCTTGTCAACATAGCTAAAACATTATTATTCATCATATTCTAGTACCATCAAGTTTTTATATCACAGGTGTGTCAAACCATAGGAAATCAAGTATTTCCCTAATAGCACCCTTTAAAACATTAACTGAAAAGCACACAATTACCCCATTTTCAAGGGTATTTGCAGGGGTTACACCTGTGCTTATTTAGAAACAATCTGGTTTTCTGCTTCACTCTTTCAGTACTTGGTCTTGTGTTTAAGTACTGAATGTCACATTTGTAAAACACACAGTCACATTTGGCAAAGGTCAAATTGTATGTTTCCATCAATTGGCTTTTGATCAACTCAGATCTTGCTTCTTAGAAGGGGTTGTCAGAATGTCACACAGGAAGTTTATACATAAAGAACCTTAAGGAGTGGGTTGGGAAGTGAGGAGTCAGGTGAGTAGAAAATAGAGTTAGGAAGGTTTATGCTCTTCTTCTTTGCTGATTTCATGTGGAAATCCAAGACCAGCCAACCCCTTTGAAATCTGTCCTGAAGACCATAACTTTGCAGGAGTTAGAAGCTCAGATGGCCTCTATGTTGAGTCATGGTACATTATGTTGAGTCATGACTCAAGTAAGGTGATGTGACAGATAAATCAAGAGAGATGAGTGGGAATTGTGATAAATCCCATATGAAAACATTTAAGCTTTTAAAAAAAAGCAATTGAAAATAGCAAAAGCCCACTGAGTACAATTGATGGAGTTGCAAATCTGGAGTTTCTGCTTTAGGAGACAGCTTGAGGTTGGGCAGGAGTGAGAGAATTGCTGACAAATAATTTAAGGAATTTTGTGTTCCAGTAAAAGTCACAAGGTCATGATTTAAAAAGTGCCAGGGAGTCCACTTGGAACAAGTTTTAGATTGTAAAATTATATCTAATTATAGACTAACTTTAACCTTTCTACTACTTTTCTCTATCTCCCTCCCCCAATGCCTCAACTTTCCATTGGCTTGATCACAGCTGCTTTGGCCAACATTGCCACATACCAAATTCTTTCTGACCACTGGTGTTACAGTCCAAACCAGAGGGAAGATTTACATTTTGTCCTAATTTTGTGTAAACTAGCAACAACAGAAAAGGAATTGTGATATCTTTTGTAAGTTTTGAAGGTGCTGTATTTCCGAAGATGATCATCCTTCCACTCTTAATGGGAACAGAGTATTTAAAATGATTGAGCTTATATTAATCCACCATAACCTTGTATAATGTTTAAATGCTGCACAAGTTGGAGCAAGTAAATAATCTCTCTACTTCAATTTCTTCAACTTTTAATGTTACATAGGGTTGTTTAATCATCAAATGTGTTGATACATATAAAGGTATAGTGTATGTCACCTAGTGAGAATTCAATAAATAATATCTATTTTATGATAATTTCTATATCACTTACTAATTATCCTGAACATTGGCAATACAATGACATTGAGAAATCTGGTAATAGTGCTTAGGGAGAATTGACTTGTGCAATAGTAAAGGAAGTGGTTTTAAAACAAAGGGGAAATGACAACATTTCTTAGGCACTTACAATGTGTCAGATGCTGTGATAAGTGCTTTCTTTACATCTATTAAGTCTCATCCACTTTTCACAACATCCCCATTAGTTATGAACTCTTAATAATTGCATTTTGAAAATGGTGGTTTGTACTCCGAAAACCTGATTACGCTAGAGATAAGTCCCTCAGACTCTTCTCCCCTGGATGGTTCTGGGCTTGATTTGGCCAAAAGTGGAACTTGCATGAGATTTGAAAGGCAGAAGTAAAACAGAAACCATTACTCTGTGAAGATCATCATGGTTAGATACAGTTATGGGCAGACATAGAGGTGCCAGCAGGTTCTAACTGTCTGTTCTCCACTCTACATCCTGCTCTCTTGGGGGGACTTCTGGCCTTGATGATCAAATGCACATCATTAGAGGCTCCCCACAAATTTCTCCACAAGCAACCTATTCACAGTCCCATTTCTGCAGTTGAACATGCCTACTTTTCTCAGAAAGTCTAATGGGTGATGCGTTTGCTTTTCCAACTCCCCCTTTAGACCTTCAGTTCCCCAGTGCCTTCCACAATAGCAGTTCAGCATCCCTCAATGAATTTTGACTGATTCAAGGTAGTAGCCTCACAGGGAGATTAAGTAGTTTACTCAAGGTCACTCAGTGCTTGGTGAAGCCAGAACTGAAAGTCTTAATCTTCTTCAAAGAGCCCATGCTATGCTGCATTGCCTTGAAGAGAGGGACAAGGAAGGAGATAGGGAAGAAAGAAAAGAGGCAAGGCTTGAAGATTATAAATAAGGTGGGAGGAAACAGAAGATAAAAATGCTAAGAGGAGTGAGAAGGATGCAGGGGGGAAATCAGAACTTGATGGTAAGTGATAGAAGAGGGGGTAAATGTGAGAAGGAATACAAGGTAAAGCAGGGATGGGATAGTGGCATTCTCAGTTCTATTTGCTCAGCCAGTACTTCCCTTTTAGCATAAAGGGGAAATTTTAAGGATGGCTAATACATGCCAGAAGACTTTAGAGTTCTAGTGCTCAATTGTTGAGGAAGCAAATGCCTTTTTGGTTTTCTTTTCCTATGAGAAACTGAATCTAAAATCTTATTAGAATTTTGCTTTTAAACAGAGAACCTAATCATTTTTCAAATTGTTCACCATTTTTTAGCCGATGTTAATCAGCTTTTTACCACCTTGCATTAAGTCAGTGATAAATATCAATTTCTAAACCAGAAATCTTTTATTCATATTTTGTCCATGAGTGAAGAAATCAATTTTTATGCAACAAAGCAATGACTGATAATTAATTACACATCATCATGTTTAATTTGAGTGATAATCAGTTTAACTATGTGATATTCAACATATGACAAACTTTGTACATAATTCCAAAGTAGAGGTATGAATTATTTTCCCATGTTGCTACTTGATTTACCTCAGATATTTACTATGTATAATATATACAGCTGCCAAAGGGGTGCAGAAATGTACTTAGAATTTTGTTGAGTTTTTTTTTCCACTATGAGGCAGCTAAGACTCTAAAAAACATCCTGTCAAGGGCACAGAAAGAGCTCTTCAAATGTCCTGATTGCATGGAGGTGAGAAGACATTATGAATGATTTAAGGACAAATCATATCCTCCTCACTATCAATCATCCCATGTGACTGCCCATGCACTGCTCCTTACTTGCATTTTAAGTACTGCTAAGTCCACTTTGGGCAAGACTGTACCAGAAGAACAGGTTTTATGAGAAGACAGTGTTAGATGATGTGATAATCTTGCCACAAACCATCCCATCTCTCTGTTAGGCCATGTCTTTCCTCTAAGCTCCATAGCGGCATAGTTCCTAGTCAAGAAGTTAGGCTATAAGGGGACAAGGAGACACCACACTTAGTTTTAGAACCAGTTGTCCCCTTTGTGTCCCAGAATGAGGTTGAGGAAAGCAGACTCCATTCAACACACTGTTTAACATGCAGTGATTTTAGAAGGCTCTCTTCTGGATTAATTTCACTAGATTTCAGTGAGTTTTGCCTCTTAAGGGATTACCACAGCTTCAGAATGCAAATTTTAAAAACTATTTATCATAGTCCTGACCAGGTGGCTTAATTGGTTAGAGTGTCGTCCTGATGCATCAAGGTTGCAGGTTCCAATCCTGGTCCAGGCACATGCAAGAATCAATCAGTAAATGCATGGATAGATGGGCTGGCAAGTAGGCTCTCTCTCTCTCTCTCTCTCTCTCTCTCTCTCTCTCTCTCTCATCACTCGGTTGATCCATAAAAAAATAATAATAAAATTATTTCTTATAAATAATAGTTGCTAATGATTATAATTAATTATTGTTATATTATAATAAATAATGGTTTATTATAGTCAATAGAAGAAACAAGGTTAGTCCCCTGGAGTTCTGAGGCTGGGCCTGGAAAACTACTTTTAACCCATCAAGCTCAACCCTTCAGCAACCATCACCAGTTAAGAGGGCGCTTGGGGCACTTGGAGCCCTAATGCCTCCAGCCTTTGTCTTATATCTCTGTCCTATACCCACCTTCACATTTCTTTCCTTTATCAGTTCTCAGCCCATCCAGATTCTGACCTCCTGGGTGGTTTCTTATGTGCGGCCTCAGGCATGACTCCAATTACCACCTCCCTGGTGCTAATCTCTGCCTCTCCCCACTAAAGATTTATTTTCTATACTTGCTTGCAGAGAAGTTAACAGACACAGATTATGAGAGCAGAAGAAAAATAGAATGTGTTCTGATGCCAAAGTTGACATCAAATCGAGAAAGAAGGAAATGTTGAAGAATTCAATTTTCCTTGTTATAGATTTTTAATTTAGATCACCCCCATGTCCACAACAGTGTTTAAATCATAGAATATATTAAAAATCTACCTTATTTTTTAAATTGTTTCTTTAATGGAAAGTGTTGCAAATTTTAAAAGACTTGATAGTTTAATCCATCTCACTTATTTGCTTACATAACTTTCTTTCCCTACAAGGTTTTGTGATTCATGAAGATCACCATGTCATAGTCTCTTTTTTATCCCTGGTGACTGACAAAAATTAGAGACTCAAAAAATAAAGATTGAGTGGAGAAATAAATGAAAGAAGGAACAACAAGCAAATTATTATCAAGTAAACAATAATGCAAAGGAGATTGGGCTTCCAAGGTGGAGGCCTTTTCTCTCCCAGCTTGAGAGTTTTTCCCAGTCCTCAATCAATCCCAGGATCCCTGGATCAAGCCTCTTTCCTCAAGTCTATACGGTTTGGTGATTATGAACTCATTAAGGTTTTACTTGTCTGGGAAGCTCATTAGCTGCCCTTTAATTCTAAATTATATTTTTGCTGGGTAGAGAAATCTTGACTGTAAGTCCTTGGTTTTCATGACTTTCAACATATCTTGCCTTCTAGACTGCAAAGGAGTTTTTTTGTTTGTTTGTTTGTTTGTTTTTTACATATCAGCTGACTGTCTTATGGGGATTCTCCTATAGATAATTATTTGCTTTTCTCTTGCTGCTTTTAAGATTCTCTCTTTATCTTGAACTTTTAACATTTTAATTATCATGTGCCTTGGTGTGATCATCTTGCTTGGAACTTTCTGTGCTTCCTGGACTTGTATATCTATTTCCTTCACCAAATTAGAGAAGTTTTCTTTCATTATATTTTCAAATAAGTTTTCAATTTCTTGCTCTTCCTTTTCGCCTCTGGCATCCCTATGATTCAAATGTTGGTACATTTGAATTTGTCCCCATCCTTGTTGTTGTCATTGTTGCTGTTGTTTTTTATTCCTTTTTCTTCTTATTGTTCTGATTGAATGATTTTTGCTTTCTTATGTTTTAAATCATTGATTTGGTTCTCAGCTTCATCCACTCTATAGTTGTTCCCCTCTAAATTGTTCTTTATTTCAATTAGTGTATTCTTTGTTTCTGACTGGATCTTTTTTATGCTGTCGAGGTCCTCAATAAGTTCCTTGAGCATCCTTATAACCAGTGTTTTGAACTCTGCGTCTCATAGATTGATTATCTCCATTTTATTTAGCAGTTTTTCTGGAGTTTTGATCTGTTCTTTCAGTTGAGCCATGTTTCTTTATCTCTTCATTTTGGCAGTCTCCCAGTGTTTGTTTCTATGTATTAGGCAGAGCTGCTATGACTCCCTGTCTTGGTAGTATAGCCTAACGTAGAAGGTATTCTGTAGGGTCCAGTGGCACAGCCTCCCCTATAACCCAAGCTGGGTACTCAAGATATGCCCTTTGTGTGGGCTGAGTACATCCTCCTCTTATAGTTGAGACTTCATCACAGTTGACAGGTCAATGGGAGGGTTTTACCCAGGCCAGTAAGCTGCAAGGACTGGCTGTGACCACTGACCACTAACCACCGCTCTCTGTGGAGGATCAGCTGTTCAGTGGTAGGGTAGTGGTACTCTGATGTGGTCTATAGCTGTCCACTGGGTGTGCAGACTCAGATTTAGTGGGTATAGGCCAAGGTCAGCCCCTACCTGTACTTTGCCAGGGGCCACCCAGCCTGAGGTATAGAGCAATCTTAGAAGGCGATTACTTGTGCTGGGCTTGGAAATTCCCAGGCAAGGCCAACTGTGAATTTAGGCTAGCTTCTAGGTGTCAGGCCGGCCACCACGCAGCAAGACGTACAGGGGTTGGGGACTCACCAAATGTTCTGCAAACATTCAAGACTAGGCAGGCCCACTCCAGATTCAGGCTGACAGAAGAAAATGTGCAGAACCGTCAGGATATCTGACATGCCTTTATTGCTCCAGCTAGGAGCCCTGCGCAAGCGGAAAGCTCCTACCGCTTACATAGTATGTGAGAACAGAACCAGCTGCGTGCCAAGATTTGACGTTACTTGTTGCTTAACATAAAGGTTGCCGCACATGTGCAGTGTATATAAGCATTTGCTGAATCATTCCTACCCGGATATCTGGGGTGAAGGAACCTGACTCCATTTTCCTCACATTGAGTCTGGCAATTGCTTGTTTGAGAGGATTTAGAAAGTTGTGAAGCTTGAGCCAAGACCAGCCCTTTACATGGAAAAGCAGCTTAGGTGGGCTTATAAATTGAGTGGGTTGGAGTCTCTGGGGATCTTCAGGGCAGAGCAAATAGTGTTAGTCAGGTTGATGGAGTCTCAAATGTGGCACTAGCCTGAAGTTTTGTGACTTTGAGGGGCAGGTAGGTTGCAGAAAAGAGACCTTGGCCTCTGTTTGCGTGGATGCCAGATGCTTCATTTTCTCACTGTATACCACTGGTGTCTTTCGAGCTGTTACCTCAGTCCTGGAGCTCAGAGGGAGTGAGTTTGAGTAAGTCCATGTGTGGGTTGTTTAGGAGAAACAGCTTGGGACTCCAGAAATTTCTTCCACGGACTCAATTGCTGCTGGCTTTTGCAGCCATAAGTTGTGGGGACTTATCCTCCTGGCACTGGAACCCTGGGCTAGGGAGGCTGGTGTAAATCTGGGGCTCCTCGCCTCCCAAGATGTTCCTCTTGGATTTTTATCTACCACGGGTGAGTGTAGGACCAGCATGTCTTGCATCTGCACCCCTCCTACCAGTTTGGATGGCTTAGTTTCTTTAATTCTGTACTTATCAGACTTATGTTCAACTTGATTTCTGACTGTTCTGAGTGATGATTCTATATTTTAGTGGTAATTCTGATGTGGTTGTTCAAACAGGCAAGCCAGGTCTGCCTACAATACTATCTTGACCGGAAGTCCCCCAATATCTAGTTCTTGGTTAATAAGTACCTAGAAAGACAAAAATCTGCATTGAGTTGACCTACTTTTCCTATCTCATCTAAGAAGTGTAGCTCAACAGAAATTTTGTCCCAACCTAGAAGTCACAAGTCAATTTCCAGATCTAGGCCAAGACATTGGTACAACCAATTTTATGCCCAGTGGGTACAATAATGTGTCAATAACCTGACCTTAAGTATCTGCATCCCAATTTAGTGGACAGGCCAACATAGTGCCTACAATATCTACAGCACCTATCTAACAGGACACAAAATCACAGTTCCCGACAGTAAGGAGAGTCCTCAAACTTTTCCTTAAGCATGGATGGCCATGTTTTGTATCTCATGACCTAATCCCATTGTTGTTGTTAATTAGATGAGGGGCAGACACTTGATTATAAGAAAACTAATTTGTCAAGTACCTAGCATCCTATGAAGTAGTCTGGTTCAAAAGTACTTTCTGATGGTTGTCCAAATTAGACAAACAAGTCCTATTTCTTTGAAAGATGAATGACACCAAAATGCAATGATGCACAAAAAGACATCTGGTAATTAGAAGTGAGAGAAGTTGTCTTCAGACACAGAAAAAAGTAGATTTAAATGGAGAGACTAAGTTACTTTAGTAGTGGGATAGTAGAGATCACAAGGGTCCAGAACAACTTTCCAGCTCTATTTTCTGAGACAGCTAGCTATGGTGCCTATTATTCCTCAGCTGTTTTGTTTTTTCAGATTTATCTTGAGTTCTCCTGAACCTCAAAGTATTAGTCAGAAATGACTAAGTATTGTGGTGGTAACAAGTAATAGGAACATCTGAGCTTAACACAACAAAATATTATTTCACTTTTGCAGAATCTGTTCCAGGTATGGAGACTGTCCAGGGCATAAATCCTTCAATATTCCAACTTCTCTAGCTGAGGACTGATCACCTCCTCTTAAATATTTCTCCTACCTATGTGATATATTACTTCTACTCCCAGCCATTGGCCAGAGCTTATCACATGATCCACTTAACTGCAAAGAAGCTTCAGAAATGTGATTTTCCAAGTACTGAGAAGAAAACTGGAAATATAGGTGAATCAGGTATCTAAGTTAGGGATAACTTGCGATTATACTTTTAACCTTTCCTGGGTGCCTTGTGTTAATTATTTTAGCCCCTCCCATGCTTCACAGAAACCCATCAGGTTTCATACATTCATATCATTCACTCACCTTTGATTCACTCACTCTCAAACACACCTGGCCACACCTCTTAACCACTAGTAAATTTGATGCCTCACAATTAATAGTAGAACTCATAGCAAGTAGGGACTTGTTTATTGCGTAGATGCTTTCAACAGCACTTTTTCCCCCCTTTTAAGATAAAAACAGTAGCAGAGAGGGATGGATTTTTGTCATTTGGTGGTAGGTGGGTTGGAGGAGGAGGTAATGAGATCATCTCAGTAGGACCAACATAGGCAAGTTATTTTTTTGAAAATTATTACAAGAGTAAATTTAATCTAAAAATAAAAACAAGGGCGGGGGGATAAAATTTACTGAGTATCTACTAGGTGTCATCACTTCCTACAGACATTATCTCATTTATTTACCACCAAGCAGTGTCTATGGGCTAGATATAACTATTTGCTACCTGATTAAACCAAGACATGAAATGGTTATATGATTTGCCCAAAATCACACAACTTATAATGACTATGAGAATTCCACTCAGGCTTCCAGACCTCCAAATCCCTGTTTCTCACAATTTCATGAAGCATGAGCAGCAGCAAATTTAAAATACATCCTGGAAGAGACAATCCAGATTTTCTGAAATAAATCCTGAAAGAAGTAAGGTTCAAGGAGGATTTAATTGATTTTGGGGGGCGGGGGGGGTAAGACTTTTGAAGATGGTGATCTCTTATGCAATCATTACATGCTTATTTATTTAAAATGATTTAATGAGTGAAAACAAAAAGACAAGGTTGAAAAATCCCTGTTCTCAAGTTGCTCACTATGTTTAGGCATAGACCCACCAGTAAACAGACAATTATGATATGGTGTGATAAGAGTTAGAGGAATAAGCAAGTGATGTTGAGGGTCCATAATAACCCAGCGTTAAGATGGAGATTTGTGTGTAGGAGGCTTGCCTTCAAGATCCTTCAGGGGGAAGCAAAAGAAGCTGAACTTTGAGAAGTTGGCCTATAATGAAGTTGTAAGAAAACCTCAGCCTTTCCAGAGGAGAATTATAGCATGACCTTCAGAGTTGTCCCACTTGAGGCAATGAGACCAGGCCTTTGTAATTCTGTATCAATTATTCACTGTATGTGGGCTGCCCCTAGGAAAGAAGGCATGACCTTAAACAAGTATCTCTCTTCAACCAAGGGCAATCTCCAAAATGAAATTCATCTGAGGTCTATCATTTACACTCTCAGCAGTCAGAGGAAGGAAAGTTTCAGTTCCGAGGAGTTAGAGCACAGGTGGCAAACACAAGTCCCACCGGCCGAATCCGGCCCCCCATCTTATTTCACCAGGCCAGCACGCTATTTCTACCCAGCTCTCTTAACTGTTAAGTAGTTACATTTATATAGTCCTAAAATTACATTCAACCCTTTGAAGGCAACTGCAAGGCTTATATGGCCCCTGGTTGGAAATGAGTTTGACACCCCTGAGTTAGAGGAATCTGAAGCATACCATCTTATTCACTATACTGACCATCAGGGATGGTTTTCTGGAGAAGATAATCCTGCAGCTAAGTCCTAAAAGATGAATATGAGTTATCCAGGAGAATGGCATGTACAGACAAGTGACAGTTGGAGGAGAGTACATCCAGGGCAGTTTATCATTCTTGTAGGAAAAAATAATGCAAAAGGAATGCAATAAGGCTGAGGTCTAGTGTAGGGGCCAGATCCTACAGGACACGTACACTATGCTAAGGAGTTTGGACTTCTTCCAAAGGCAATGGAACACATTAAAAATTTTATTCAGAAAGTGATAAAATCATATTTGTTTTGTAGAAAGATCCTACTGGCAACAGGTGGAAACTATGTTAGATGGGGATAGAGCTGAAGAGAAGCAGATTCATTAGGATGTTGTGACAATGGTCCCACTATTCTCTACTATTCAAGTAGAGAATAATACTTGAATTGACAAGCAGCAATAATAGAGAGAATGGATAGAAAAAGACAATATTCCAGGGCAAAACTGAGAAAACTTAAGAAATCAATTAAATGTTATGGACAGGAAAAAATTTTAAAGTCAAGAGGGAAATATGGTAAATTCAGTTTTGCACATACTGTCTCTGGTGTGTTCACACAGAGCTCTCCAGCTGCAGGGGTTTGCCCTTCTCTGGAGCCCAGGAGAGAAATCTAGGTTGTAGATAAAGTCAGAGTCAACACATGGATGCTTATAGAAACCATGGGAATGGATGAGGTCAATCATACACATGCTCTAACATGTACATAGACATGAAGAAAAACATTATATAAGGTGAAGAGAAGCCCCACAAGAAGTGCTAGATATGTAGGAGGAAAATCAGGAGGGAGGAATATTTTGAAAGTGAAAGAGGGGAGGGTATTAAGTTTCAGGGTATTTCCGAAGAAACGACAAGATGACGGAGGTGGTGGAGCAGAAGAAGCGGAGCTTCCGCAAGTTCACCTACCACGGTGTGGATCTCGATCAGCTAGCTACTTGACATGTCCTAGGAGCAGCTAATGCAGCTCTACAGTGCCAGGCAGCAGGGTGGTGAACCCGGGCCTGCAGAGGAAGCAGCACTCCTGCTAAAACGCCTGCACAAGGCCAAGAAGGCGGCACTGCCCATGGAGAAGCCTGAAGTGGTGAAGACACATCTGCGGGACATGATCATCCTGCCTGAAAGGGTGGGCAGCATGGTGGGCGTGTACAATGGAAAGACCTTCAACCAGGTGGAAATCAAGCGGAAGATGATTGGCCCCTACCTGGGCGAATTGTTCATCACCTACAAGCCAGTAAAGCATGGCAGGCCGGGTATGCAGGGGCGGGGCACCCACTCTTCTCGATTCATCCCTCTGAAGTAGTCAGTAAAAGCACAGACTTACTTAAAAAATAATAATAATAAGTAAGTTTCATTTGCAGGTGAATGCACTGAAATATAAAGAAAGACAAATATCCAGAGTAGTGAGTAACAAGGTGATCACCGGTGACCATGGCAAGGACATTCCAATGACACAGGGATGACAAGGACAAAACAAAGAGAATAAAGGAAAAATGGCTGAAGACATTATGCTAAGTGAAATATCAGTCAACAAAGAACAAATGCTGTATAATTCCACTTACATGAGGTACCTGGAGTTGTCAAACTCATAGAAACAGAAAGTAGAGTGGTGGTTGCCAGAGGCTTGTGGTGAAACAGGAGAAATGGAGAGTTACTGTTTAATGGGTGTAGAGTTTTAGTTTAGTAAGATAAAAAAAGTTCTGGAGATGGGTGGTGATAATGGATGGGTACATAGTAATGTAAGTGTATGCATTGCCACAGATCTGTACACTTGAAATGGTTAAAATTGCAAATTTTATGTTGTGTTTAGTTTAGTAAAAGGAAAAGAAAAAATGAGAGAGAATAAAGGCATAAATGAGAGATGAGAAAATGGAGGGACTGAATGGAGCCCTCTCTCAAGAATTTTGAATGGGAAGAGGAGAGATAGGGTAATAGCTTAAGCAGGGTGTAGGGTCAGGGGGATATTTTTAGGAGAGAGCAGCAGAAAGGCTTTGTGGGGATATCAAAAGTATAGCAAAGAGAAGCAGTACTTTGTGAGTTGAGCGAGACAGAATAATGGTGAAACAGGAGCTTTGGCAGTTGTTTCTGAATCCCGTTCAGGTGAACATTAAGGGAGGTAGAATGACATAACAGAAGAATAAATTTTGACAAGGATGGCCAAAGGTCTTGCTCTGCCACAATGATGAACTTAAATTGAGAAATTATAGTAAACCTCTAATGCTCTCTTTAAGTTTAAAATTCAACCTCTAGTTAATTGTCACTGTTTTAATCAGGTAATAGTTGCTACACAAGTCACTTAAAAATTAAATTGGTGAACACATAAGCAGCATCATACAATAAATAATGATTATGTTGTGATATATCAATTTTATTTTAGAATTATATATTGGATGATGTTCTGGGTTTTTTTCCCCCTTACATCCCTCTTTTAATTCTTTTTATGATGTTCTGTTTTAAAAGGGCAAAAAAATTTATGAATTTTGAAGCTCACTAAAATTTCAGGAAATAATATTATCTCAATTTCAAGAAAGAGTATTTTCTAAAAGCTGCATTCTTAAATATCTTCCTACTTAATTTAAATTTACTATTTTTTATAGTACAATATTAAACTAACCTACAAGAAAAATGCATTAAAGTCATAGCTTCCCTTTAGTCATAGGGAAGAAATAGTTAATTAAAAGAGCAAATTATTTTCTCTAGAGTTAAAAAAAGTAAAGAGGAACTCCTTTAGAAACTCTACATTTAATTCATATATTTTAGTCTGTATAGATGGTTTCCACAAATTATCACACATCAGAAATAGTGCTCAAACATTGCATCATATTTGTTTCTGTCTAGATATAAAGGATAATAAATTACAAAGATAGGAATCTTTTATATATCTGTTCATGAACGTAATATACATTCACAAATGCTTGTGGACGATTTGGCTGTTGGCTATGATTATGTGAATTCACATCATTTCTTAGTTACATAAAGACATAAAACCAGGAAATCAAATACAAACAAAAAATGCTCTCCCATTTCCAGCCCCATGACATGAATTGAGTTTTGTGTATCTCATGAAGGCTTTTAGATCCATTCTTATGAATATGTAGAATGTTTTAACAAACTCTTCTACTTGGTACAAGTGTATGATCTTGTCATCAAAATATACCTTCAATCCCTGGCTGGTGGCTCAGTAAATAGGTTGCTGGTTTGATTCCCAATTAGGGCAAATAACCAGGTTGTAAGCCAGGTCTCCAGCCAGGTCCTTAGCTGGAGGCCAGTGAAAGGCAACCATACATTGATGTTTCACTCTCTTTCTTCCTCCCTCCCTGCCCTTCTCCCTAAAAAATAATGAATAAAATATTTAAATATGTATATTACATATATATAATATATATATATATACACCTTCAGGATCATAAGAAGATAATAATGACACTAATATACAACTTCTTGTGCAACTGTAAGTATTCATCTCAAAAAAGAATAAAATTTAAAATCTTTATTTGCTATATAAGAAGTATGTCATAACCATCACAGAAGAAGTATAACACAAATATGACATGAAAACACTTATGTCTTAGGACCCAATATCACACCCATTGTGTGTGCATGGCTATTAGGATATGGAGCTTATGTAACATTAAAAATGAAAGATGACACTGTCCCCTGAGATCTGAAACATGTGAACTAATTAAAATTTGTAAGGAAAAGGACATTAAAAGATTGGTCTTTTCTGAGAAGATGTCAAGCTGGTGGAAATAAGCTTCTCTTTAAATATTTTCTCTAATAAGCAAGAAATAGGTATGTCCTGTCTTTGCGACAAAATGATTCCTTCAAAGGGGGAAAAAAACCAGGACATTATGTTCTTTTAATGAGTTTATTATCTGAGCCTCATCTGAATGTGCAAAGTACTATTCTAGGCCAATTATTCACTTGTTGCTTTGACAAAGCCTGTCATATTAATTCAATATTTAAATGATTTTTTAGATAACATAGTTATAGTAAATGTTTTTATAAGGAGAAATGCAGTCTTTTACATGATTGAAATGCTGTTCTAATAATACTACGACTTTCTAATTTACAGATTAATTAGTATATATGAACTATATAAAACCATAAACTGGAAGAAATATTTTTACAGTATCTCTAGCACAATAAAGCTTCATAAGTAGACCTCTCTATGTTGTTATAAACTCAGACCATATTTCATAAAATTTCTGAAGCCAATCAGAAGCTCTATCTATAATCAGTTACCCTTTATTAGTTAAATGCTAAGTTATTATTGAGTGTGGGACCCAACTTTAGAAACTTTGATGTTCCTAAATGCCATTTGAAATCAAAGTAGAAGTAATCAAGATAATTGAGATTTTTACCATATAGGACTGTGAGATAACCTATTGTTTTTATTTCTTTCTTTCTCCTTGCTATGTTATTTGACTGCATTTTCTCTGTTACATTTATAAGGATGGATTTGAAGTTTCTTCTAAGCGAACCAGTTTGCCTGCATTCTCACGTACAAATGTTTACCTTTTATTCACAAGTGGCCAACCATATCAATAGCCAAGACCACAGTTCAGCCTATCATCAGTAAAAATTCAAAGCAGTTGTATTGCTAAATCTTAACACCTAACTCATTTCATAATCAAATAAAACTGTCAAATATTTATAGTTTGCACTCTGTTTTTTTGTGTTTAACTATCACCTATTTGTCTTCAACTCCTGGCTCAGTCTAACCCTCCAGTTGAGTAATCTGTTGGAAGTTGGAAATAGGGAGCAAAAATAAGGGTGGATAACTATTGTTGAGGAGTGAATAGCAGCATATGTTTTATAATAGCAAAATAATGCCATAAGCGATATGTATTTGTGGTTCAGTTAAATCTAGAAATTTAATAAACAAAAGTTTTAACTGAACCTCAATTTATGAAAGGGCTTATTTTCTTATTTTGTATCAATCTCACTGTACCAATAGAAAAGGTTTTGACTGTGCTCCTTTTTATGCTGATAAGCCAGGATATACAGTAATATGACTATTGGTCCCAACATCAATAGAATTCTAATGGCAATTTCTTCTCTTTGTGTTAAGAGCCACAGATAAGTGCTGAACAGGCACATGTTATCAACAATGCTCTGCTTGTCTCCCATTCCCAGCATTTTTGGTCACTCAAGTGATCTAAGTAACCACTTGAACCACATGCTTGTTAGGTTTATTTGTGACCAGGATTTAGATGTGGCATATTAGAGACTGGAAATTTGAAAGCTTTCCCACAGAATTGATGAGAGCTTTGGGGGCGGGGGTGGGGGGGTGGGGGTGGGCGGATGATTCTTGGGAGATCAGAACATCACAGAAGGTATTTGGCATTTGCTTAATGGATTCAACATAGCAGACATTTTTCCAAGGAGGAAGATGAGAGATAACTAAAGGATATTCTCAATTCTTAGACCTGACTCTAAATTTAACATTACACATGATCACTAATCAGGCCCTTTGTTACCTCATAAGACTTTACATCAAGACCTGTCTTCTATGTGATTTGATTTGTTCTGATTTTATTATTACATATCACCAAGTTATCTGTGACTCCTAGCCCAATCTATCCCTTCATTTGAATTATCTATTGGAATTTGGAATTGGAGAGCAAAAGATGAGGGTAGATAGCTATGGCTGAGCTGTGAATAGCAAAAGTTGCTTTGGAAAGCTAAATAATCTCATAAGTAGTGTTATATAATTCTAATCGAACAATGAGATTTAGAAATTAAGTAAACAAAAGTTCAGGCTGAACCTGCAAATATGAAAGGGCTTGTTTTCTTATTTGACATCAATTCTACTACTTTAAATGTACAGGACAAGGATTTTTCTGAATTCATTTTTATTCTTACCAATCAGTAAAACTACTTTTTAGTGACAGAATTTTTTTGAATGCCAGTCTTTTGAAAGATAAGAATTACTTTTCACAGTTTTCCTATGTTAAGTCTGAACAGTCAGAAAATATTAATAAAATGTAGGTATCTATGATAGTAATGATAATCTCATTAGACAAATTGCTTTCTTTAAAAGTAGATAATAAACCCTGACTGGTGGCTTAGTGGATAGGTGCCAGCCTGCAAACCCAAAGGTCACTGGTTCGATTCCCCAGCCAAGGCACATAATCAGGTTGCAAGGCAGGTCTCCAGCCAGGTCCAGAGCTAGAGGCAGGTGAAAGGCAACCGTACACGGATGTCTCTCTCCCTCTCTGCCTCTCTCCCTTCCCCTCTCTCTGGAAATAATAAATAAAATATTTTAAAATAAATAAATAAAAGTAGATAATATTAGTGAGCTGTTTCAGCACCTCTATAGCAAGGGATTTTTTAAAAAACTTCTTAGATCTAGCCTTTGGAATTCTTAACTCCAGA
The DNA here is from genome assembly GCA_004026585.1 of Noctilio leporinus. Lineage (NCBI taxonomy): Eukaryota > Metazoa > Chordata > Mammalia > Chiroptera > Noctilionidae > Noctilio > Noctilio leporinus. The sequence continues at coordinate 73,409 of PVIW01003622.1, read as the reverse complement.
GAAAAACCAGTGAGTGAAACAAGATGTCCAGGCTAGCAACCAATGTTTTAAAACAAATTATTATGAGAACATCTTAGAAGAGGGGTTTATAGGAGAGTTTAAAGGAACCCTGGGTGAGGTTAGGAAGGAAGCTGGAGTCTCTCACCATAGGGAGTCCAGAGTGTTGTGGTCAACGGTCTCATGATAACACCAGAATATTTCTGTGACTTGACTCCAAGAAGTATCTCAGGCTGGATATCTGACCTAGAAAGAAAATTTAAAGATGAGTCTGAAACAAAACTCTAGTGGTATATTTTCTGTTGTTGCCTCCCAAGAGAATAGTAAGTGGTAAGACTTAGAGGTGAAAAAGGTACTTGTTATGCTATTATTTGGAGAATATGTCCGTTATCTTATGTATCCACTCTAGTATCCATGATCATGTTCTTTATTCACTTAGTAGTAAAGCAAAATGTATGATTACCATTTACAGAAGGTTTGGTGGGCATCAAATCCATGTCAATATGTAAATCACAGGCATTCAGGGTTTTTCTACTAATTTGATATTGCTAAATTAATTAAACTCCTAACAAATTGTTCTCTAAGGTTCACATACAGGTTGATACATTTTTTTTAAATCCATCCTCTGGAGTCGATTAGTTTATTCTTACTATGGATTCCTATACATACACCCTTAAGCAGAAGTCAAGATTATCTTCCTTTTCACTAGTGAGGCAAAGTCTGTCCTGTTTGTACCCCACCTCTACTTCTCAGCTCCCAGGTAAATTGATCCATCTCGTCACCAGATACCCTCATTAGGTAATATGTCTCTCATTTCCCATTCACTAGAATATCTTAGAACTAGATTCTCTGCCTTCATTAAGTACATAGCTCTTGTTCTTCTCTTTGCTTTTAGTGAAATTATTAGATAGTTTTCTTGGACACTTTGCTATTTACATGTCTAGACCTAATGTCATTTCCACCTCTACATACCATATTGTTTTCCTCACCTAGGCAGAGCGTTTTTTTAGTAAAAGGTAAGCATATCTAAAACCCAATTCTTTTATTTCTTCTCCTATTACAATGAGTTATGGTTAGCCTTACATCTTTAAGTATTTGGGGACAGGATACCACATCAAACCCAAGTTTTGTGAGAAGAGAGTCCCATCAAGTTTGCTGAAATAGAAAGTTCATTTTTTTTTAAGTTGCCCAATTTCTGTAAATTGGGAACAAATGAGAACCCTGTTATACATATTCACAGTTGATCCTCATTATTTATGGTGTACATATTTGTGAATTTGTCTACTCACTAAAACATATTTGTAACACCAACATCAATACCTGTAGTGCTTTTTCAGGTCATTCATGAACAAGCGCAGAAGAGCTGAAATTTGGGTCACCTGAGACTTGCATTCCTAGCTGAGGGTGGAACAAGGCAATGCTCTCTCTGCTTTATTGTTTCAATTCTCATACTGTAAATGTAAGTGTCCTTTGGTGGTCCACTTAGTGCCATATTTTTTACATTTTTGTGCTCTTTTTTGGTGATTTTATAGTTTAAAATGACCCACAAATGTAGTGCTGAGGTGCTGGTTAGTGTTCCTAAGAGCAAGAAGCCTATGATGTTGCCTTACAGAGAAATTAAATCTCAGATAAGCTTCATCCAGGCATGAGTTACAGTGTTGTTGACTGTGAGTTCAACGTTAATGAATCAACAAGTTATGTTAAATAAGATATCTTTAAACAGAAGTACACATGAAACAAGATTATGTATTGTTTGATCAGTTAATTAAAATGTCATGATTGGATGCTTACAAGAGCTTAACCCTGTATTTTCTCTAGGAGCAATGATTCAGTATTTGTAATTTAGTGTTCACAATGACTTTATAGAACATAACTGCTATGAATAATGAGATTCAACTCTGTGTGCGTGTGTGTGTGCATTTTCACATAGTAAAATTACTGAAAATAGCTCAGTATAGTTTATACTAAGCCCCTGAAATCCTATAAATCAAATCTACTGTAATTATATATACATATTTACCCTTTGATCCAACAATCATATTTCTGGAACTCTATCCAAAGTTTTACTGGTGAACAAAAGAACACAAATTACTATGAATCTTCTAATGGAAGTGCATAGCACCAGCTTTGAAACAGCCTTAACAAAACTGAACTTTAATCTGATCATGCCTCTAGATTTAACCACCAATTTACAGAAAGTTCAAAGGAAAGAGGAATATGTGAAACATATGTGGATGCAATCAGCAAAATCCAGACCAGAAATTCTACTGAACAACCCCCAACACACACACATGCTCACACACACAAAAACCTGGAGCTTAAAAAGACTTAAGCACTAACAATACCAAATGTTGGCAAGACTATGCAGCAACTTGAAATTTCAAACATTGCTGGTCAGAATGTAAAATAGTAAAACCACCTTGGAAAAGATTGGCAGTTTCTTATAAAGTTAAACATAAATTTATCCTTTGACCAAATAATTCCATTCCTAGAAATTTATCTAAGAGTAATGAAACATATTCACAAAAAGATTCCTAAAAGAATTTCATAGCAGTATTATTCTCAATAATCAAAAACATTAACCCAATGTTCATCAACAGGAGGGAAGATAAGCATATTATAGTAATGATAGAATTATAAGAAACAAACTAATCCAACAACATGGATGCATCTCACAGACATTATTCTCAGAAGCTTGATATAAAAGTATAAAATTATGAAATAGTCATTAATCTAAGGAAAAACAAAAAAATCAAAGTATTGGTTTCCTATAAGAAGGTAGGAGGCACAAGGGACCAATTTAGGGAGATGTAAATGTCATATGTGATCACATGGTTGTTGGTTACACTGGTATATCCATTTGACAAAATTATACAATTAAGTTTGTATTTAAATATACAGTATGTTCACTTTACCTCAAAAGACCATTAAAAAATGCAATGAAAATTGGAGAGTAGCTGGTAGAGAATGAATGTTAATCATTGCTGAAGCTGTACTATATATATGTTATTCTGCTTACTTTGAAATTTTTCCTCATACAAAGTTATTTTGTAATGAGAAAGATACTTAAGAGATATAACAAATTCATAAAAACTGTCTGGATATTTGAAAATATTACGAAAATATTCAGGGCTTTTAAGTGTGATTATTACATTATAACTGTGTTTTTAAAATAAAGATATCAAATTTTTAGGAGAAACATGAAAATACAGATGAAATTATATGGCATCTGGGATTTATTTTGAAATAAACTAGGGGGTGGGATAGAATAGATATAAAACAAGATCTACCAGGAGTTGAAAACTGTTGAAGCTGGATGATGAGTAAATGGGGTGCATTAGACTATTCTCCTTCCTTATATATATTTTGAAACTTTCAAAATAAAAATAGGTTTCTAAATAATGCATTTTAGAAACATACTCCCATAAATTGAAAAACTGCAGGCTGTCTAAGTCTAATCAAATGGATAGAACTGTATCTCTGCTAACGTACAATGCTAATTTTATCCTCAAAGAGACAGGCTCGGGGCAGAAACCTGGGCTAGAAACACTGAAAGGGGTTGTGTGGTGACAACTGGGAAAGCTGGGAGCTTCCTACAGTGATACAATGGGATGGGGTTGTAAAGAAACTGATCTCAGAGAGGTTAATGGTAGAGGCAGGAAAGAGAGAAGGGGGCATATATGATTAAGGCAGGATATGAAACTGCATTGGGTAATTGTGAGAAAATATTAAAGCAAGTAAACATGGCTTGCCTTCTTGCCCAACCACATCAAAATTACAACTAAAATGTAGAACAACCATCACTCAGAAACATCAAAAATCAAGTTGAATGGAAGTCTGACAACTACAGAAGTAAAGAAACCACATCCATTCAGACTGGTAGGAGGAGCAGACATAGAATGGACTGGTCCCACATCCAGGTATGATGGATAAAAATTCAGGAGGGATATTTTGTGATTGAGGAGTCCCAGCCCCATATCAGGCCACCACCCACAGTTATAGTTCCAGAAAGATAAGTTCCCATACTTCCTGGGTGATCTTATCTATACTCTTGGGTTCAGTGATTTGATGACTCCTAAGTATTTAATTTATGCCTACTGGATAACATCACATTCATCTCAAGCTCAACTGTCCAAAATTCGTTATCCTTCTCCACAAAGTTGCTTCTCCTCTACTGTTCACTATGTTAATAAATAACTCCAATATGTCATGCTCACTTATTACATACCCAGGAACCTCAAAATTATCCTCCCCTCTTCCTTTCCTCAATTCTCACATCCAATCAGCAATCAAGTTCTGTTTATTCTACCTTGTAAACATCTCTAGTATCTGTTTTCTTCTTTTCATTCTCCATAGCTAGTTTGTTCATCTTCTCTCACCTGAATTACTGCATATTCTCCTAACTGATCAGTGTCTTCAAACCTAAATATGACTTACATCAATCCTTAGAATCTTCCAAACTTCTTGATACTGCATGCCATATAGAGATCCTTGATTTAATCCCAGTAAATTTGTCAACCTCATCATTCAGGGTGCTCATATCACATTCTGTGATTTGGCCATACTGCTTCTAGTTCTGCAAATGAGCTGGTTTATTATGTCTCTTCTTACAATGCCACCTCTAATGAAATGTCCTTGTTCTCCTGGTGAACATCTACTCACTTTTCAGAACTCAGCTCAATCACCACCTTCTCTTTGAAGTGTTTTCTGACTGTATAAAATTGATTATTCCCTTCTCTACATTCCCATTATTCCCTGAACATATTCTAGAAAAGCACCTATAAAATTGTATTGCACTTACTCATCACTTGACTATATGCTTCTTGAGGGCTAGGAATATGACAATCTTTGTATCCATAGCATGCATCATAATAGATTTGATCAATAAATATTTGTTGAAAGAACGAATGCATGAAATTTAAAATACAAAAGTATGCCATTATTCTATGAACAAATCAATCAATATGGATGGAAACACAATCTAAGTCTTCTCTTCATGAGTTTTCCACTTTTCTGATTATGCAGTATTGTTTAAAGTTCCAAATAACTGCTTGTATACATGTTGATTGCACTAATGTTGAAAATATCTAGGCTGCTTTATTTGGTATTCAAGCATATTCCTTTAAAACATTAAAATCTTAAGCTTGTCTTTGACACTTTCCAAATGTATATAAAATGTCAGAGCCAGCATTTAGGGCCTACAAATCTTTTGCATAAAAGCCCATGCCTTCAAATTATGTGCCATTCACACGTTTAAAATAGAAGCATGTTCCATGTTGCCTATTAGCTATTTGAGAAACACTTTATCTGCCCTTCAATTCTAAATGATAGTTTTGCTAAACAGTAATCTAGGTTATATAGGTCCTTGCTTTTCATCACTTTGAGTTCCCTTTAGCCTACCAAGCTTCTTTTGAGAAATCAGCTGACAGTCTTAAGGGAATGCCTTTGTAGGTAACTCTCTTCTTTTCCCTTGCTGCTCTTAAGATTCCCTCTTTATCTTTAACCTTTGGCATTTTAACTATGGGGTATCTTGGTGTGGTCCTCTTTGGGTCCATCTTGTTTGGGACTCTCTGTGCTTCCTGGACTTGTATGTCTATTTCCTTTACCAAATTAGAGAAGTTTTCTTTCATTATTTTTTCAAATAAGCTTGCTATTTCTTGCTCTTTCTCTTCTCTTTCTGGCACCTGTATGATTCAAATGTTGTTACATTTGAAGTTGTTCAAGAGGCTCCTCAGTCTTTCCTTGATTGCTATTGTTGTTCTTACTGTTTTATTCTTTTTTCTTCTTGCTGTTCTGATTGAATGTTTTTTCCTTCCTTATGTTCCAACTCATTGGTTTAATCTGCTTCATCTACTCCACTGTTGGTTCCCTATAATTTTTTAAAAATTTCACTCAGTGTAACCTTCATTTCTGCCTGGGTTTTATTTTTGCTATTGAAGTACCCAGTGAGTTCCTTGAGCACCGTTATAACCAGTGTTTTAAACTAAGCATCTGATAAATTATTTATCTCCATTTCATTTAGTTCTTTTTTCTGGAGTTTTGATCTGTTCTTTCATTTGGTCCATATTTCTTTGTCTCCTCATTTTGGCAGCCTGCTGGTGTTTGTTTCTATGTACTATATAAAGCTGCTTTGACTCCCTGTCTTAGTAGCATAGGCTATTGTAGAAAAGTACACTAGTAAGTTGAATGGAGCAACGAGTGTGAACCAGGTTGATGGAGTTTCTGCTATGGTGTCACTGTTCTGTGGCTCTGTGTGAGGGAGGGCTCAGAAATGGGAAATGCTGCTACCTGGCCTCTCAAGTTTTGTGCCAGAGGAATCTGTCCCCCACCACTTACTTTGATACCTGACACTTCTATTTCATCTTGTATGCCACTGGTGCACTTCCAGTTATTGCTCTGTTGCAGAAGCCCAGAGGGATTAAATCTTAATAAGTCTAAAGTCTATTTTGCATCCCCTTAAAGGAGACTCCTGAGAATTTTGCAGTTTCTTTTGCCAACCCAACCCCCACTGGTTTTTATAGCCAAAAGTTATAGGCACTTATCTTCCTGGTGCTGGAACCCTGGGCTAGGTGGTCTGGTGTGAAGCTCGGATCCCTTGCTCCTGAGGTGGCCCTCCTGATTTTTATCTAACATGTGGGTATGGGACCACCAGTTCCACATCTCCACACTGTACCATAGGTCTTCATGTCTCCACCCCTCCTACCTGTCTGGATGAATGTGGCTTCTTTAATTCCTTGTTTGTCAGACATTCCATACAGCTCAATTTTTAGATAATTCTGGATGACTTTTGTTTTGTAGTTTAGTTATAATTTTTGCTGTAGTTGTGCAAGGAGGCAAACCATGTTTACCTATGCCACATCTTAAGCAGAAGTGTGATCTAATACTTCTTACAGTGCAGTTCTCATGGCTTTTATTTTCTTTAGCATTCATTTCTCTAAGATATTTTCTCTAAGTATGGGATTCTATGTATCAAAGTTTTTCTTCTTTCAGCACTTAAAAGAAACCTTTTCACTGTCTAAGATATTTTCTCTAAGTATGGGATTCTATGTATCAAAGTTTTTCTTCTTTCAGCACTTAAAAAAAACCTTTTCACTGTCTTCTGACTTGCAGAATTTCTGATGAGAAATTTACTGAGTTTTTGCATTTGTTTCTCTCTGTACAGAATATACCTTTTCCCCACCAATAATTACTTTAATATTTTCTTCTTATTACTAATTTTCAACCATTTAATGATGATGCCCTTTGCAGTGGTTCTTTTGAGTATTTGTGGATGTGTTTACCTAGCTTAGGACTCATTAAACTTCTTGAGTCTCTCGGTTATAATTTCCATCAAATATGAAAATATATTCCGCTATATATTTACCCCCTCTCATCCTTGTCTTACCCGGAACTCCAGTTACATGTATCTCAGAATGCTTGGTATCATTCTAATCACAAAGGCTCTGTTTTTCTTAGAATGTGATCATTCTAATCACATTCTAATCACAAAGGCTCTGTTTTTCTTTCTCTTTTTCTTTTTCTTTTTTTTTCTCTGTGTATGTGTAGGTTTCTTTTTTCCTTCATGTGCTTTATTTTGACTAGATTTCTATTGCTATGCCTTCATTTACTAATATTGTAAATGTAATAAATGTAAAATTTTGAGGGCCTAATCTGCTTGAGTGTTAGTCTCCTCCCATGAAATGTTTATCTCTAGAAATTTCTATTTTAATCTCTAGAAATTCCATTTTTATGTCTTTAATTTCTCTCTTTCAGCATATGGGACATATTTATAATAATTGCTTTAATGTTGTTAAATATTAATTCTACCATCTCAGTCATTGCTGAGTTTGTTTATGTTGACTAACTTTTCTTCTAGTTTTAGATAACATTTTCCTACTTCTTTGTATATCCTAGTTTTCTTGATAGTTCCCAGGCATTTTCATGATTTTCTGCCTACTTGTTAAGTGCTGGTATTCCCTAGGGTACTATTATTGACTCCTCCTTTTCTGCTGTGCATACCCTGGGTGATCTCACCCATTCCTATAATTTCATCTACCAGCGAGAGGATGGTATATTCCAATTACATGGTTTGCAGTACAGATCTCTCTTCAGAGTACTAGAGTCTCTTCAGATATATATACATCCGCCCATTCCACTTCTCCACCTAGATGTATAATAACCTCAATATAACCAAAGTAAAGTCATCCAATTCCCCCTCAGAAGCTGTTCAATCTTCTTGAAGTTCATGAATGGCTTCACTAGCTCATAATCACACAAGACAGAAATCTGGGAGTCATCCTTTTCCTTCCTTGTAGTAGATATTGTGGTCCCCACCCTTAGCCTTAATTTTTCTTTTTGGGGGTAATCATTTCAACTTTCATTGGGATAGCCATGCCTCCTCAATGCAGCTTTGTGGGAAGCTGACTTATTTGGGTCTAGGGGCAGACATAAGTTTTTATCCTGAGATAATTAACCTCACGCCATCCTCTGGCCACCATTTTTAGTTTACGTAGACACATGAATCAATTCTTGAGGCTTCTGAGAAAGTACTTTTCTCTTCCTTCTAAAAGAGTTTCCCAAAATGGCTCTCTGTTCTTACGTCTTCTTGGACCGAATGGCAAAATCTTCCAGCCACAGGAATTGTTGGCAACTGTGATTTGACCAAAAAGTTGATAGTTAAGGGAGGAAAAGCAATGAAGAAACAAGAAAGAAGCATGTCTTAAATGGCATCATTGAGCTGATGAATCATTCAGCCCCATAAGACCATCTTTTCACTGGACTTTTTATCTAGACAGGTCAATACTGGTTCATTGGTTAAGCCAGTTTTGTTGCTGACAATCACAAGCAGCATAATGAACGACTTTCCTTCACCCTTCACCCTTTGTCCCCAAAACACGGTTAATTACTCACTAGGTTCTATTAATTCTATCCCTCAAATAGTGTCTGATTACCCTCAGTTCTGTATCCTGCTCGTGCTTTAGTTCAAGCTCTCATTTGTCTTTATTTTTTAATTTTTATTTTTTAAAGATTTTATTCATTATTTCCAGAGAGAGAGGAAGGGAGAGAGGCAGAGAGGAAGAGAAACATCAATGTATGGTTGCCTTTCACCTGCCTCCAGCTACAGACCTGGCTGGAGACCTGGTTTGCAACCTGGTTATGTGCCCTGACTCGGGAATTGAACCAGCAACATTTGGGTTCACAGGCCAGCACCTTATCCACTGTGCTACCAGCCAGGGCTCATTTTTCTTTAAATGCATAAAGTCCATTTCTAAGATGAATAGCTTATCAAAATTTCACTGTTTACAATCCTGGCAAGGTTTTCTTTCTTCCTTTTTAAAAAGGTTTTATTTATTTATTTTTAGAAAGAGAGGAAAGGGGGAAAAAGAGAGGGAGAGAAACATCAATGTGTGGTTGATTGCCTCTCTCACACTCCAAAGTGGGGACCTTGCCTGCAACCCAGGCATGTATCCTGACTGGAAATTGAACCAGTGACTCGGATTCACAAGCCAGTACTCAGTCCACTGAGCCACACCAGCCAGGGCCTGGCAAGGTTTTCCATTGCTTCCAGAAAAGAGTACACATTCCTTAGCATACTGTATTAGAGTCTTCATGGTAAGTGTGGAATTTGCCCAGAGCCTATGGGTCGTCCATCGCTCTTCTGCTTGACATCCCTGATGAAAAGTGTGGAATTTCCCATACTTTTCACCTATGCAGATATTTTGGTTATGTCTCCTTGCCAGATATGTCTAGCATGACTTATTTTCCCTTTTGAACAAAAGTGTCATGACTGACTGGTGACCACCTTGGTTGACATCAGTGACTCCATTTTTGTTATATATACTTGATCCCATTTTGACTGGATCAATGCCATTTTATTGGTCCTGCTCTCCACACCTCCTCTGCACAATAAGCATTTTGAAAATAAGGAATGTTCTTTTACATCTTGTCTCTCTATTTCTGGGACTTAATAAACTACCCAGGATATATTATACTCAATAAATATTTTTTGAATGAATAATTATGTGGTCTGCTGGTCTGCAAACAAAGATTTTTGATTTTGAAATTCTGTTTGAAACCTCAACTTTTCCCACTCTAAATGTGTTTCTGATTTCTAAGCATTCTTTTTTTCTTCTTCTTCTAGGGTATGGGGTTCTAAGTAGGCAAAGAAAGGAAACAAAAAAGTTTGGGACAAGTTGACTTTGGTCACTTCTCTGAATGAAATTCAGTAACATGTCCTGCCTTTCACCACCCTCCTCTGCCACCTGTGGGTGTAGACTTAGCTGCCCAGTCCAACAGCATACTCACACCTTGGTTCAGAGTTCTCTTATTGCCAAATGAAAGTTTGCCAGTATATAAAAACAATTTTCAACTTTCCACTTATCATCTGATTTTACACTTCATGAAATTTGTATTTCTAAAAAATTGTAGGCCTTAAGATACTCTGTATTATTTTACGCTGATCAAGTAAAATATAGTGATTTTAACCCTGAACTTTACTTTTGTTGGCCTTAAAGTTAGATGTGACAAAAATTGAAAATAATTAACCATGGGCTTCTGAGAGTAATGATGTTAACAGTTGCATAATCTAATTGTTGAGTTACCAGAAGCAACTAAATTTCTACAACTGTTAGGGTCTTAGGAAAAATTTAAAAACCATGAATTTGAGGCAGAGCGCTTTTACTTGATGGAGGGGAAGGAATGGATATTTTACAATTCATAATTTGTGTAATAAAATTAAACAGCAGGGAAGACCGACATTTGGGTAGGAAGTCAGATTTCACTAGGCACTTCTGAGTGGTGAGGTTAGGAGCTGGGGTGGAGCGAAGTACCAGCAACTGGCTAAGGGCGAAATTCCTAACCAGCATCATAACACAAGAAGGGCCTTGTTCAGTCAGCAGCAGCTCAGAACGTGTTCTCCTCCTTAGTCGGCTGGTAACCATAGTAACAGTGGGGGCCGAACCTCCTTCTTCCCCAGCAGGCTCTGAAGTGTCCTCAACAACGTATCCCTTTTTCCTTCAGTGAAAGGACTACAATTCCCAAGAGATCCTTTGGTGTCGCGGCACCGCCTCCTCCTGTGGTCCCGCCCTCAGGCCCCGCCCCCTACTAGTGCCCTCCCCTCCCTCCCAGAGTGTGTCAGTGACTCAGAGGCGGTGTGAGGCGGAGGGACCGTCGGGGGCGCTCCGCCGCCGCCTCCAGCAGCAGCATCACCAGTGCCGGGCGTTCGGATTTTGCCTCGAGCCTGCGGGGAGCGCACCACAAAGCGCCCCGCACCTCTCCCACTGTACGCAGCTCCTTTGCGCTCGGCTCAGCGGCCAACTTCCCCGGGTGGCGAGGAAGGCGGCGGTGAAACGCCGCGCTGTCTGCGGCTGCCCGTGTACCCACCCTTCACCCCCTCGCTCTGGGTCTCGGAGCTGTGCTGGGATTCTGGCCACCAGCAATTGTCCGGTGAGTGGCCTCGGTGCGACGCGGGAGGAGACACGGCAGGGCTGGCGAGGGGTGCGGGCAAGGTGAGCGCGCAACTTCCTTGGTGGCTTCTTGAGTGGCTGGGCCGGCTCTCTCCGCCCGTCTGCGCGCCCCCGCGCCGGAGGCGGCCTGGAGCAGAGTTTGCAGCGCCCGCATCCCGCGCCCTCGCTCTGGGAAGCGCCTTTGTCAGGAGCTGGCCGGGCGCGCCCTCCCCCTCCGCCTGGAGCCGGGCACGCGGTGGCCAAGTCTGCGTCCCGCGCCCCACAGTGGCCGCGTGCTGCGGGAGGGGAGCTCCACAGCTGGGAGGAAAAGAGAAATGAAAGAGAAACAAAGGAGGCGGTGGGCTTTTCTTTTGTTTGTGCGAATCTGATAACTTCTTTCTCCTCCCTTACGTAACGCAGGCTTCCAAGTTAGTCATTCTTTTTATTGTTATGATTATTGTCATCATCTCTGCGTGTCTCTCGCATTTCCTTTCATCTCTGGATCTCAGAGCATTTTAAAACACTAATTAATTATACCTCCGGGGCCCCTACGAAATACTCTCCTTTCCGTAAGTGGGTAAATTGAGGCCCGGAAGAACTCTAATTGATGGATATACTTGATCTTCCACTGCGCCTGGTGTCTGAGGACCTGAAAGCATTTATGAGTTGGAACTCGTCCTCCATTGCCCCATGGAAAAGTTAAACATGCTCATTTTACTTACAGGTTAACTGAAGTCTAAAAGAAGCCTGGGTAATTGTTAGGTAGTTCAAACAATACTCTTCTTGCATAGTGTTTGAACCTTAGAACCTCAAAGGACTCTTTAAAAAGGCCCCGAGTTGGGAAAATACAGTAAATCATAAGCTCACTTCACCGTCCACTTAATTTTTGTACAAGCAGGTCTGTTAAAGGCAAGAGAGCCGTGATGGGAGAGTGGGAGGACAGATTTTTAAATGTAGGTTTAATAAATTTTCATCACTACACACAGAGAAATATGTCTAGGTTTTAACAACACCAACAACCTTCCCCTCTATAAATTATCTAACAGTATATGAAGAAATAATCAAACGAGCACTTTATCAATAAGTGCTGGTGGTGCTAAGGACTGAAGCTTGAAGTGCATGAAAAGGTCATCTGTTTTTGTTCAAAGGCTGTGTATTTACAAAATGTTCATTTTGTTTTCATAGCAGCTGATCTTTTGTTTCAGAACTGGCTTTGTCTTTTTCTACATTTAATAAGTATTTTATGATTGAGAAGCATAAGGATTTTTTTTTAATAATTTAGTTTACGTAGTATGAATTTAAATTTTTGAGTTGTGGAAGATTCAGTTTCTACAGTTTTGTTTCAGTTTATATTTTCTTATAACAAAATATTTTCTCAGACTGATCAGATTTACATCTCTCAAAACATTGTCCTTATACATATACAGCATATGAATTCTTTTTTCTTTCTTTCTTTCTTTTTTTTATTCATGCCAACAGCCTCTTTGGGAGGAAAATACTTAACTGTGAAGACAAGTTTATTTATTTGGGTAGTTGAACCAAACTGGAAGGTACCAATAATTTAAATCATACATCTTTTTAACTAGTTTTTTCCTGAAGTTGAGTAATGATCAAAACTGTAGTAATAGTTGTATGCTTTGACTTATCATGAATTCTTTTAAATTCAGTTTGGTATTACCTAGTTGCCCCCAGATTTTATATTCTGATGGTTCCATCAGAAAAGGAAAGTGAGACATTTGCTATTTTGATATTTTTCCCCCAACCCTCTAACTGGTTCCTTTCCTGTAATATGTTAAAAGAGATATGCATTTAAAACAAATAATTGGAAAATAGAAATTAAGTATATGGAAAGTCGCATGTAGTGAAGAGGTTATAATGCCTCATCTAATTTATGACTTTTAAGGTGAAAACTCTCACTTAATTGTTATTATTGTTATAGAAGTGCTGCAGTGTAATAACAGTATTTTTTTTTTTTTTTAAGACTTTATTTCATTATTTTTTAGAAAGAGGAGAAGGGAGAGAGACATCAATGTATGGTTGCATTTCACCTGCCTCCAGCCACAGACCTGACTGGAGACCTGGTTTGCAACCTGGTTATGTGCTCTGGCTAGGGAATCGAACCTGCAACCTTTTGGGTTTGCAGGCCGGGGCCTTAACCATTGTGCTACCAGCCAGGTGCAATAACAGTATTTTTTGACATGAAAAAAAAAGTGAGCTGGAAATTGTCTTAGTGGCAGATGGGGGGGTTGAAATTTGTGCTCTCCTTAAAATTGTTATTTAAGTGATCTTATAGCTTGTTATGTTGCACTTGTTCTGTAGCATTTACAAACCAAATTTACCAGAGGTGTCTGTCTATACTTTCAGGAAGCTACTAACCCAGTTTCTTTGCTCAATTGCAAAAGTTAGTGTTGACCAGTGAAAGTTGGCATTGAAGGTTTCCTGATTTCTTTGGGACCCTTAAAGAAAATGAAAAGTGCAGGGTAGGGAACTGAGAGCCTCTTGTACTTCTGAATCACAGAGGCAAGTTTCAAGGAGAAGCCTGAATATGTTTTTATTCAACTTTGTTTCAACTTCCTTTCAGGTTGTTGAAATGTCACTTGTACGATAAAGACTTCTGTCATTTCACAATATACCTTGTGGTTGTCCAGTAGGTCACATGGTAAGGACTAGAGTAGTACTACTTGTAAGCAATTATTTTCAGACAGAAGCTTCTGTAGCTGATAAATATTTTAAGACAGAAGATTTAGAACTGAAAACTTATATTCTCACATGCATACATCTTACCGTGGCACATCAATAGGAACCTATCCTAGTATTTATTAAATTAAAAAGACTTATACGGATTATTTTATTACATGCATTTTAACTATATATTAAAATTTAATAATGACAGTTATATGGTGGCACCATGATAGTTCTAAGGAGTTTCTTTGAAAGGATCAGGTTGTTCCAAAAGTTACATTAATGTCTTACTTGAAGAGAATAAAACAAATTTAAGAGCCAGGGGAAAAAGGAAGAAAATCAATAAAATGAAGAAAACCTTATGAAGATGCTTTTGAAGAGTACAACAATAAAGAGTCCTGACAACATTATGTAAGAGACAACGTTCTAGCTAAAGTCTGTAAACAGTGAATTCCACTCAGCACTTTCTGTTTATAGACTTCTAGCCATCTTTTTCAGATTTCCTCTAAATAGATGACATAGGAAAAGTAAACAGAAATCATTCCTTCCAGGGATTTTGGGTTGTTTAGGTGGTTTTTGTTGTTGTTGTTGTGTTGTTATATATTCCTTAATTTTTATTGATCTCTACTTGCTTAATATTAAACACATCTATTTCTCTCTTTTTTTAATTTAATTTTATTGTTGTTGTATTACATCCATCCCCTTTTTACTCCCCTCTGTCCTCTTCCCCACCCACCTACTCCCCAACATAGTCAATCCCACTTGTTGTCCATGTCCATACTAGGTTCTTAACTAAACTGGTCCCCTTCTTTCCCTTTTCCTCCACCCTCCCTGTTGTTGTTCTTTTTAACACATGTGGCAGTAGCCATTTTTTGTTGTGTTTCTTTAAGTTTGATCTCTGCCAGAGAGAAATTTACTCAGACTAACGCGTGGAAACCTCAAAACAAGAAATTTTGGTTACTGAAAGAACTAGATATAATTGATTTTAAGTTATACCATTACCTTTTTTAATGTTATCTTGAAAGACCACTTCTAATATTTTTTCCTTCCACAGGTTAAAAAAATTGCCTCACATTTGTTGCTGCTGAATAAATTGCAAGTAATAAAGAGAAGAGAAAGCACAAAATTTCTTGAGTGATTTTTTTTTTCTCCTTTAAATAGTAATAGGTAGTGGAAACATGAACATTTGATTGGAGCATTTAAATGTTCATAGCTTCCTTCAGAAATAGAGAAGAGTTTCATCAAGTAATTTAAGAGAAATGAATTGTAAATGAGTCTAAGATCTGATTATTTTTTCAGAATAGTGTACAAGCTGTTTTAGGTTTTTTTGTATTTTTGTCACAAAAACTACTTCAGAAAAATAACGTTCTACATAGTAGTCCTTGTATGACCTCTGTAATACTTTCTATACCCCTCAAAGTACCATTTACAGAAAAATAGAGCATGCTGCTGGAGCATGTACATGGGACAGCCCTGATATTCATCATTCCCAGTTAATCTTGACCATTGATGATGATTTTTTTTTAAGTTTTTAATTCAATGCACATGTAATTTACTTCTCAAAAATGTAGTGCTTATAATGAATCCCGTGGAGTGTTGCTAATTCTAAAAATATGTAGTACCCCCAGTTCCCCCACCATCTTCTAGTTTTTATACCTCTTTGATTTTTTTGGCTACAATTTGCTTTTTCCTCTAAGTTGCTAAATGAGCCAAGAAATGTTTAAACATATTTGACATATATGACAGTAAATAATTTATTATGCTAAACTTTAGCTCAATTTCAACATTCAAGGTATATTGAATTTGTTTGGGAGATAGAAGCACACTTATTTTGAAGGGTCTGAAGCAGGGATAGCAAATAGATTACACCTTGGGTACCAAATCTCATTGCTTGGTGGTGTCTGCCTAGGTCAGTCTCAGCAGTAAAGAGTGCTGTGATTAGCAGTTTTTGTTACTGGGTAGGCAGTGGACTTCTGGGGCATAAATGCCGCATACTCATTTAGTAAGTATTGGCTACCTTTTACATGCCAGGCTTTAGGGCACTTATATTCTAATAATAAGACTCAGTAAAATATTTTATTCTTTAAAAAACAAATGACCAGTTTTCTTCAAGAAATAAGTAGCAAGAAAAAAAGAGGGCTAGGAAACTAAAATCTTGAGAGACATAGTATGTAAATCCACCAAAAGCAGTATGGACCTTAAGTTAGATCCTTCTTTGAGAGCACACTAACTATAAAAAGATTTTTTTTTAACTTTATTGTTTTATTACATCCATTCCCTTTTTCCCTTCCCTCTGCCCCCTTTCCCACCCACCCACTCCCCCCAAAGTCAATCCCACTTCAAAAAGACATTTATGAAAAAATGGGGAAATTAAAATATTGACTGGATAGGTGATAAAAAGGAATTGTTCGTTTTTAAGGTATGGTAATTATTATGTTTTAATATATACATGAATTAAACTATTGGGATTTTTGCTTTAAAATAATTTGGAAGAAAAGGAGCATAGGTGAAACAATGTTGGCCATATTATTGAAAATTGTTTAAGTGGTACATTTACATGAGATTTCTTAAATTCTACTTTTGTGTATGTTTGAAATTTTTCATAATGTACAGTTTTATGCACAAACACATACATGAAAATAAAATAGAGAAGGGGAAGAGAGAATATGTGGGATGGGATGGGCGGCAGATGCAGAAAAGACCTCATTGATAAGATGATGGGTACAGTATTTGTGTTAAGGAAGTGAGGGAGTAAACCTTGCAGGTATTCTTGGGGAAGACATTCCAGGCAGAGGGAATAGCAAGTGCAATGGCCCTGAGATAGGAGCTTGTCTAGAATGCAAGAAACTAGAACAGAGTGGCTGGGTTAGAGTGAGAGAGTATAGCTGTAGATTAAGTCAGAAAGATAAAGGGAAGGTAGAGGAGACCAGATTGCTTAGGGCCTGATTATCAGTCCTTGTTTTAAAATAGTAAGGGTATTTGTTTTATGCATTCATCTAAAATAAGGCTGCCTCAGTTACCTTGGAAGCTATACATTTATTTTTAACAATACTAGATTACTCAAAATATTTTTGAAATTTTTTTTCTAATTTCAGTGCCACACATGAAGGTAGCTCATCACTATATATACTTTGTATTTGCTCCCTGTGTTTAAGAAAAAGGGAGGGGGGAGGATTGGCCACATGACACCTCACTTTATTTATCAGGTATGACTCAGAAGAAAATTTTGACAAAAAGAAAATAAGAAACTTAAGGCTATAGCCAAAAATCAGATCCACTCTGAGAAGGCAATTACTGTTTCTAAAAATCAGATCCACCTATAGACTAACAGGAGTTTGTTTGTTTTTTAAAGATTTTATTTCATTATTTTTAGAAAGAGGGGAAGGGAGAGAGGCAGAGAGGGAGAGAGACATCAATGTATGGTTGCGTTTCACCTGCCTCCAGCCACAGACCTGACTGCAGACTTGGTTTGCAACCTGGTTATGTGCCCTGGCTGGGGAATCGAACCTGCGACCTTTGGGTTCGCAGGCTGGCCCCTTATCCACTGTGCCACCAGCCAGGGCTGAAAGGAGTTTTAATAATTGTAGCAAAATTTGGAGTAAGGCTACAACCTTATTGATTGATATGGAAGATACTATTAGATTGATTAATATGGAAGAGATGATACTTACTTGGCTATTAAGTAAATTCTAGTACATTTAAACACATGCACTTATACACAAGAAGACCATGCACATTTTTAATACTTAATTACTCAAAACAGTCATGCAGATTAGTTTCCTTCCTGTTAGGCATTTAAGACTGAAAAGATGGCATTTATAATGTAATAAAACTATAACTTTCTTGTTACTGTCAACACACTGGGGAACTGAAAGACTAGTATGCCTTTAGCTAAATGAATCTGGCCCTCAAATCTCCTTGAATTTATGCTTCAATTCTCAAGTTAGTAATTGTTTCAAGAACATGTTGATTTCTCATAAAGAACTTTTTAAATCATTATTAATATTATGGAAAAATTGGGTCTCATGATCCAAATGTTTGAAAGCACCCAGCCCCTCACCCCCCCCCCCCCAAACTATCATAAGTATGGATTTTTTTTTCTTGGTTTCTTTTATTATTGACATCAGCTAGGACAATATGTGGCATTAAATGTCATGCACTGATGGTAGATTTTTTAAATCTATTCATAGGACCATATACATGTGGAAATTACTAGTTTGGAATGATTTTTTATAGGAATTATTTCTTATAAGAGTATTTTTTTACCTAAGAAACTAAACTTGAGTGACTTAAATGAAGGAAACCATTCCTTTCCTAGTTAATTATGCATAATGGAAGGGTAAAATACAGTGTTTTGTATTTTTAACCAGTGATTTGTAGAATTTGTGAACTTTTATTATATAATGGCATTAAGTGACCACTAAGAATATTCACTTTGTAAACTGTATAAGGAATGTTTTAACAAAGCTTTAAACATTTCTCAGAAAATTATTAGGAATCTAGTTCTTTAATTCACTCAGAGTTGTCCCTTTGGTGTACATATATAGAGGAGAGCATAAGTGGTTTTAAAGTTGTTCATATGGAAAATAATACAATACTTAATACATGAGTAAATTCTGTCTTTTCTTGTACTCATAACTGGAAACCTACTTTTGCCCACCCTTTGATAAATAGATGATAGATAGATAACCAGATTCTTGCTACGTACATTTCACATATTAGGATTGCACTGTTTGGCTGGATTATTTAATGTGCTTTAAACACTAACCTATTAGCACAGAACACAGAGCCCATGTTTAATTTTTGGGCTTTCCATTAAATCTGGAAAGTATTCATCTAAGATAAAAATGGCAGCAGTTTTTCATGAAGGACTTTAAAATTCTATGGTGGTGACAATACTGAAGTGTGGCTCATTTTAAAAATAGCTTTCAAAAAATAAATAGCTTTCAGTCTGTTGATTTGGTGGTAGCATTATGAATCTGGTTTTATTTCCATTTTTGTGGAATAAATAATTTAGGGCAAGGGAGGAAAGGAGAGAAGAAAGGGAGGAGCAACTGAAGGAATGAAAGAAAAAATTGCCTCTCACAAAATAGTAAATAAGACCATGGGTAATTCTTATAACTTGGATCTAAAAGTGTCTGTGACCTAATAAGCTATGATGCAAATGTATAAATTTAAGTAAAGGATTGTAGTAATAATACAGCTTCCATTTCAAGAAAAGACGTTGCTTTGCAAAAGTGGCATCTTATATTTCATGCTGACTTAAACATTATGACCACTATAAGGCCTGTACTTAATTTTGGGATTAATGATGACGATGATTAACAATAATTAAAAACTATTTTAAAATTCAGTTTATTAAGCTCCATAGATTTTTGCAGTATCACGTTATTCTTTCCAGCTTATGCATTGTAAGATACTTGTCTTCTGCATCCCTGCCTATCTCACCTCATCTCTCCCATGTTCCTCTCTTCATCACTCTGCCACTAGCCCTGTTTATTTTCCTTTGCCAGCTTTGTAGTGCCCATTGCTCCTCCCCATTGTTTTCTACGTCTGTCTGCCATTCTGTGCATTTATAAATTAGGCTTGGAATGAATTAAGGGCCCTAAAGAAGTCTCATGTAAAGGGACCTTTTCCTGTTTGTGTCTTACCTATGTAGCTACTTATTCTTAAAATTTTTTTTTAATTTTTATATATATTTTAGAGAGGGAGGGAACAAGAGAAACATCAGTTTGTTGTTCTACCTACTCATGCATTCATTGGTTGATTCAGGTATGTGACATGACTGGGGATTGAGCCAGCAACCTTGGCATATGGGGACAATGATCTAACTGAAGTACTTCACCAGAGCATTCATAGCTTCTTTTTATCTTTTCTTGCCTTTGTTATTGGTGTGTGCTCAGGTGGAGGGAGGGTGCCTTTCATCCAGCCAGGCACTTAAGGATAACTGTGACCTATAGGATGCAATACTTTCTGAACTGAATGTCAGGAACAGTAACAAACTTACAAATCATCCTGAAATCCTTGTGAGTTAATCTTGCATCTATCTAGAACCTGTACCTAAACTAGCAAAATTTGATAGTGGAATTAACATCATGGTGGAGTTTCAAAAGCTGTTTTCAGCTCTTGGTGTATAATGTCTTTTCCAAAAATGTCAAATAAGTTGGGTCTTCATCATTGCTCTAATATTAGCTTAATTGTAAATGGCCTTGGGGAAAAATTGCCTGAACTTCTGTTGAGCTGCTTTTTAACAGTCAAGAAGAAAGGACAAAAAGATTAGGGATGAGCTGAATGTTTATAATTTCTTCCTCCATAGAATGAAGACAAGGCCCTGATTTTTTGCTGATAGATGCTTATGGTAGTGTTCCACTTAGTTGGCTTAATTTTTAGAAGGCACAATTAAATTTATTTTTGATCACTAAGTGAAAACATTTGGAAGTACTTCATTGTTTTTTGTCAAAACCTTCGTGTTATATTTTGGATTCTCAGCAGATACTATCCATAATACTTCATGTTCCTCAGGGTTTATGCCAGATTTAATACACCACATATACTGGAAACTCTGAAAGCTGATTTCCTATCTTTTTTTTTTTAAATGATTCTTACCACCATACTTGAAATTTTCCAAAGGACCAAAATTAGTTAAATTACAGCATTACAAAAATCCAAATTACAAAACTAGTTAACTTTATCATTCGTGAACAAATGTGTTAAATGTGTGTCCTTTTTAAAGTACTGGCTGCTCTAATTAGAAACCACAGTCCTATAGACAGACTTCATATAATTGAAAGCTTTTAAAATTTGCTTACTGCCTTACTGTAATTTTCATTTAAAATGGGATGATTCAGTCTCTGAACTAGTTCTTTCAATTTACCAAAGGAATTGTGAGGTGTTCTTAAAATTGTTCAACACAGAAGAGCTTTGTGACTTCAGTGACGGACTTTTTTCTATTCATCATTGACACTTATTCAACAACAACAAAAAAAGTCACAACTTGCTAAAGCTTCTTTGTTGTGTCTCTTTTAGAAGTGGCATGCCAATTTATGTGCATGTAGTTCAGTTCTTACAGACTAGTCTTTTAAGGCTTTAGCCAGAATTTGCCTCCTGAAGCTCTTTAAAATGGCTTCCCAAAAGGATTTGCTAGGTTTTAGAACTGAGTAGGCTGTTAATGATTCATTATGCCCCCTCGTTCTCCTCCCACTTCTTAAATTGAAAGCATCTAGGTGCCCTGAGTCATCATGGCTAAACTCTAAAGAAGAATTGTCACATGGAAAAACTCACCATGAAGTACGATTATCAGAAAATAATTTGAGTCAGATCAATCATCACAAAGATACAACCTATAGGTTGTGGGAGTTATTTAAAATTTTTAATGTATTTACATGTAAGTGTTTATTATAGGGCTTATAAATACTGAGGACTTGTTTATTCCCAGTTAAATTTTAATTGGTACCCTGGCTGGTGGCATAGTGAATAAGGCACCAGCCTTCGAACTCAAAGGTTGCTGGTTCGATTCCTAGCCAGGGCACATAACCAGGTTACAAGCCAGGTCTTCAGCCAGGTCCATAGCTGGAGGCAGGTGAAAGGCAACCATACATTGATGTCTCTCTCCCTCTCTGCCTCTTCTTGCCCCTCTCTCTAAAAATAATAAAGAAAATCTTTAAAAAAATTTTTTAATTGGTTTGATTTTTTAAAAATCTATTACATGAAAAGAATTATATATGTTTTTAATGAACAAATATGAGGCCTGTCTGGAAGGTATCCAGCCATGTACTACAAAAAATAGAGACATTTACAAAATATAAGAAACATTGTACATAAGTCAGTGACACCTCAGTTCTCTTCAAAGTAGGCCCCATGGGACCTCACACAGTTGTCTCAATCTCCATCAGCTGCCCTGTTGTATTTTGCTGAATCTCATTGATTGTCTGAAATCTCTTCCCTTTCAAAGGTGGTTTTAGTTTTGAGAAAAGCCAGAAGTCACAGGTTGCCAAGTCTGGGCTATAGCAGGGGTGATTCGATGTTTGTCCAAAAAACTGCACGAGACTTGATGCATGAGTGGGTCCATTGTTGTGATGAAGCTGCCAGTCACCAGTTGCCCTTAGCGGCTGCCTTATGAATCACCTGAGTAGTTTCTGTAAAGGAATGTAATGCAATATTTTATGCCAGTTCGTTGCTCTACTCACTCATTTTGAATGTGACAGCCACATGGTACACATGCTCAACTGTGACTACCGCCATCACTGACTAGTACAGTGAAGTCATCGTTTTTGCATGCACACTCCAGCCCACTTGCCTTGGCTGCCAGGTTACATCGATGTTGCACCAACTGTTCTTGTTACATTAACAATGGCTGGACTTTTTCTGGACAGATCTTGTATATCTGAGACAAGCAGTGTGTGATTCAGGATAAAACCCACTATTCTGAAAATCAAGAGACCTAGAGTTCTGATCCGTTTATTTAGTATGTACCTCATACCTCGTATATTTCACTTAACCTCTCTGGGCCTTGGTTTTCTTTACAAAGTCAGCAACTTGATGAAAGCCCTCTTGGGGGTCAGCTCATGGCAGATATAGCTAATAGTTGATCCCAACCAGCCTCAGACTTTTTTTTTTTTTTTTTGGTATAGCATGGTCAGGAGCTATACGGCTAGCATTTTAGATGAAATTTATCTGTCATCTCAACCTTTTAAGGTCTCTTCCAGCTCTATGGTTTCATGACTTTAAGTGATTTGCCTATAGAAACTGTCTTGTTTCTGGTTTTTACTGTCTTTCCACATTGATCATTAGGGTTGAAACTTACTGTGTGAATTAAAGACTGCTTTGTAGTCAGAGATGTAAATACATGTTTACATTTCATGTAGTATTATAGACTGAATGTTTGTATGTCCCCCTAAAATTCATATGTTGAAACCTAATCCCCAGTATGATGGTATTTGGAGGTGTAGAGCCTTTGGGAGGTGATGAGGTCATGAGTTTATGAAAGACCCCAAAGAGATCCTTTGATCCTTTTGTCTTGTAGGGACATAGCAAAAAGATAGCCATCAGTGAATCAGGTAGCAGGCCCTCACCTGATGGGAGTCTACCAAAGCCTTGATTTTGGGCTTCCCAATCTCCACAGCTGTGAGCCTCTGTTGTTGTTTATTAGCTACACAGTATATGGTATTCTGTTACAGCAGCCTGAATGGACTAAGACATGTGATGTTAAAAACAAATGATTGGAGAAAATTTGTGGGAGCCCTTAAAATTTCAAAGGAAATGGAACAAGTCAAAATGGTCAGGGAAAGTTTGATTTAAATTTATTTCAATTCCTAAATGTTACTATGGCAAAAACCTTAGGTAGGTAAAGTTCAAAGTGATGATGTGTCTGTTTGGAGGGCACATCATGAAATGGCACAAATACTGGACTGAGAGACAAGAATTCTGAATTTTGTCTTTAACCTGGTTAGTTTTTTCATCTATGAAATGGTATCAACCCAGTGCTTCTCAGACATTAATGTGTGAATTACCTGAGGGTCATATTAAGATGTGCATTCTGACTCAGTAAGTCTGGGTGGGTCTTGAGATGCTATATATTTTTTTCTTTTTAAAAGATTTTATTTATTATTTCCGGAGAGAGGGGAAGGGAGAAGGGAAGAGAGACATCAGTGTATGGTTGCCTTTCACCTGCCTCCAGCTACAGAGCTGGCCGGAGACCTGGCTTGCAACTTGGTTATGTGCCTTGGCTGGGAATCGAACCAGCGACCTTTGGGTTTACAGGCTGGTGCCTTACCTACTGTGCCACCAGCCAGGGTAAGATGCTACATTTTTAACAAGCTCCCAGATATGCTGCTGCTGTGTGCCATGAACCATGCTTTATTAGTTTTGTTGTTTTTCTCTTTTCAGAACCAACTTTATGGGTGGTCGTTCAAGTTAGAGGAGGGTAGTGTAATAATAGAAAGAGGCTCTGGTTTGAAGAACCTGGATTCAGATTCCTCCCCCACTAATTAGTAGCTCTGTTCCCTTGGTCAGTTGACTCAGTTTACTTAACTTCTCAAAGCTTTGAATAGTTTCCTAGTAGGGTCCTTGAAAGGAAAAGACATAATTTAAAGCCCTGTTAACCTGGTTAGTTTTTTCATCTATGAAATGTTATCAACCCAGTGCTTCTCAAACATTAATGTGTGAATTACCTGGGGGTCATATTAAGATGCGCCCTTACAGTGTCAAGCATAAAGTAGGTGCTCAAAAATTGTAAATTATTTTTATTATTCTTATTAGCATCCTGATTTGGTTTGGTAGAGGAGAAAGAAGAGAGGGAAAGATCTGTCCACAGCCCAGGACCACCTCCCTCCTGTGTTTTACATTTAAAATTCCAACTGCTTACTAGGCATATTAACTAAAGTTCTTCAAACTTATCATGGTGGAAAAAAAACTTCTTTAATTTTCTTTCCTTACCTGATCTGCCTCTTTCGATCCAGAAGGAGGTTAAGGTTTCATTCTCCACCTGCCTGAGTCAGGAACCTATTGCTTCTTCCTTGGTTTCTCAAGTACACTGGTACCTTAGTACTTGTCATTAGTTCATTTCGGAACTCACGATGCATGCCGAAATGCCATGAGTACAAGGTTTGATTAGTTTTGAAGCTGATGAGTACCAAGGTATGACTGTACTGCTTTTATCTTCTCACTTTTACCATCTTAGGTAAAATAAGCTCTTCATAATCTTTTACCTAGGTTGTTTTTATCTGATCTTGCTTGTATTAGCCTCCACACGGTTCTCACATTCTCTCTCTCTCTCTTTTTTTTTTTTGTCCTCCTCACACATCCTCCATACTGCTTTCAAAGTTACTTTCCTAAAAAATTTTTTAACTAGTATTCATTGAATGCTTGCTATGTAGAAGGCACTGTGTAGGCATTGAGTATACAATGAGAGAACAAAATGAGACAGTTCTTTCCTAATGAAAATCACTTGCTAGGGATGGAGATAGATACTAAAAATAAGTCAGAACAAGGTGCCATAAGAGAGAATAAAAGGATTATCATGTTGGGTGGTCATAGAAAACAGTGCCTAACATTTGAGTACTTAAGCTACTATCTCAAGAAAGAGAAGGAGACAGCTAAGCAAAGAGCAGGTTAATATTGTTTCAGCCTGAGGGTACAGCATGAGCAAACATCCTGAAGTGGGCGAGTTGAGTATCTTTTAGAAGTGAAATGCTAGGACATAGTGATGGACAGGATATGGAGGATGAGAAGGCGGTATTAAGAACATCCAGGATTCTACTATGAGCAATTACTGGGTTAATAGTGGTGCCTTTTACTAAAGCAGAAAGATTAGGGGTAGGACAGGTTGGAGCTGGGGGTGGAATCCTAAGTTTAGTTTGTCAAGTTTGAGAATATGAAAAAATAAATGTAGTTATGTCAGTTCCCTCTCTGGTTCTCCATTTCATATGAGATCTGTTCCTCTTGGCTTATGAAGTCCTTAAATAGGTTGACTTTTTACTGTAACTTACCTTTCTAGCTTCTTCCTCAGCTTCCCTTTATTACTATGCTTAAGCCATAATGAAATTGTTACTGTTCTCAGTAGTTTTGAGTTTTTGCATATGTTATTCTGGAATAAATGCCACTTCATCCTTCAAAGCCTATCATGAATATTATTCTTCTATAGTTCTCTGTAACTCCTTTAGATGAAAGTCTCAGACCTTTTTACTGTCATTTGTTTAATACCTCTGTTATAGTACTTATCACACTGTACAATAGTAGAATTTCTTTTAATATATCTGGATACATTTCACTAAACCATAAGCTACATGGGTAATAGATAGATATCGAAGCTGATTGGTTTTATGTCCTAGGTTCCAGCTTAGAGGGTATGTAGGAACTGCTCAGAAAATGAATGAGTGGATATTGTTTGTTCATAAGAAGTCTGACACCACCCTCTGAACTGGGATGAGTGTTTTTTGCTTCCATAGGGTCCAGACACTACTTTCATGACACTACATAGACATTAGATTTTTTACATAAGTTTCCTAAGGACAAGAACCAAATATTGTTTTTCATTGTCTTCTTGGTGCCAATACCGTGCTTAACTTGCAAACAGGGAAATGCCGTTAGACCATAGTTTCCTTATGGAATTCCTCACCAATAATGCCCTTGGTGGATGGGCATTATAGGAGCTGGAGCTAGTAGGAAGGGAGAGCCAGAGTAATTATCTACATATCTCAAAAGCTTGCTTTTCTTGATAACAAAAAGATATGTAAGTGTGCTGGAAATAAAATAATAAAATCTGATTATGTCTTTGAAATAGCCATGGAGATCACTCATTATCTCCATATTGCAAAATCCAGCAACACTTTTTCAATAGTCATCTTACCTGACCTCTCAGCAGCATTTGACATTGCTGACCACATTGTTTTCTACTTTTTGAAACCACCTTCTTCACTTCCAGGGTACTATGCACCATATACTAACACCTTGATGCTATTACTTTTTTTTATTTAATGAGTTGCTGCTGCTTTGCTTTTTCAGGTAACTAAAATTTTGAATTCCTCATGGCTTAGTCTTAGTCTCTTTTCTCTATATAGTTTTCCTGGATAATGTCACCTGTAAGTTGAAGATTTTTAGGTTTATATTTCCTGTGTATACAAAGTAAGGCAAATGTTGGTTTACAGTTGTTCATATGGAAAATGATACAGTAATTAATAAGAAATAATACAAGAATAAACTGTGTTTCATGTACTCAGAGTTGTAAACCTACTTTTGCCTCACCCTGTATAAATATTTCTAACTCATCCTGTGGATGCCCCAAAGGTACCTCAAATTCCCACGTCCAAGGTCAGACTCATGGGAGCCTCAAAAGTACCAGACTACAGAAGTTTTTGAAGAATGATTGATTACCCTTCATAAAAATTATTTCAAGCATTGTTTCCCCTACCCCAAAATTCTGTTTAGCAGGAAACAGTTTTCATACTAAAGAAATAATTTCTAAATAATTGATAGTATAAATATTAAAGTAAATAGAAATTGACTCTCCAAAGTACTGTAACAGTAAACCTTTACTGAGCTACTATTATGTGCTAGGTACTTTAATTTTCATAACACCTCTTGAGGGAGGTAATATTAGGCAAAAGTAATAGCCTATAATGATTTTAAGTATAGAGTCTTAATGAACAGATGGGTGTAGTTTGCTACCTAAGTTAGTTCGTGTTTGCACTTGCATTAGTTTTTATATAAAATTGCTGGTCAATAATATATTAATAAAGACTTCTCAGATTCCTATCCCAGATGCTAGTCCTACAATTTATTAGATGTGTGGCCCCAGCTACTTTAATAATCTTGGCCTCAGTTTCTTCATCTATAAAACAGAGATGATAATATTTACCTCCTAAGAACATTATTAAGAGTTAAGGAATTAATTATAAAGATCTTTGTAAAATGCCTGGCACCATTTCTGATAAGCACTGCATACATGCTAATATTGTTAGTATCTTAGGTTTACAAAAAAGGAACCTTAGTGAAGTTAGTCCAGTTCTCACAGCTATCAAATGACGGTACTGGGAGACAAACATAGACAGTCTGACTCCAGAACTCCCTTAACCTCTTTCTTTTACTTTATTTCAATTTATAATTTATCAGCTCCTCTTGCACACAGACTCCATATTAATGGTCTCCTTGTAATCACGAGAGTATTATTATAATTCATTCTAGCATTCACACCTGGTATTTTAAAATGACTTCTTAATTTCATTTTATTCTATGTGCATTGTTTGTTTTTCTCCCATGTTATCAGTTAGGCCCTAAATACTTAGAAAATGCAAGTACTGCATACCTTTATACTACTCTTGAACTGTCTCTAGTTGTGATTTGCATGCTTGCTACGTCTTCTTTTTCTAAACATTTTCAGAATGACGTGGGGGCTCAGTAGCATGTTAAAACCGTGTAGACTGACTAAAATAAGTAGTTTTTCATATATTTATTACCTCTTCAGAAATTATAGTGATTTATTCATTTTTAAAACTCTAAGATGTTTCATTTCCCAAAGAGTTATCCTTTGAATTATAATTTTATTATCTGCTTTTTGAATAGGAACTTTGATTTTAGTATTTTGGTGTCTTTGTATTAGAGACTGTGTATAGTTAATTTCATAACCTTTAGTCTCTGACTCTCTTTTAAACCCTCAGTAAAAAAATAAAACAAAATAAATCTGGTTACTATTTATAGTTTCTATAGATGATTTGTGCTCCCCTTCAACTTGTTTTTTTTTTTTCTTTTACATTTTTAATTTTTCTTATTTGTGGCCAAAAAGTCATATTAAGAAAATACAAAGGCAGGAGATATAAAGGCTTATATAGCCTTTGATTTAGGAGGAAGGAGTTCTTGAAGAAGAATGGACTTTGAAAAATCAGAATCATCCATACAGGAAGAGTCTGTTTTTATCTTGTTTTTGGAACTAAATTCTGTGACCTAGTGTATTTACTCTTGTCAAAACAAATACACTTGAAATAGTGTTTCTCTCAGTTAAGGCTACGTGACAGTAACACTCCACTCAAACTGGCAAGTGAGGAAAAGGCCTATTGGTTTGTGTAATAAACTGGTCCAGGTTAGGTGTGGCTTCAAGAATGGCTCCACCCAAGCTCAAATAATGTCACTAAGACTCCCATCTCTGTACCTTTCAATAGCACTGCTTTCTTGTTGTTGGTCCAGCCCTACAGGAGCAAAAAATAACTTCCATCCTTCAGCCCCTAAATCTTCACAGTGTCATGTGTATCTGGAAAGAATGACCCTCATTTTCCTAGAAGCCCCAGCAAAAGTCTCCCTATGTCTCATTGGCTGGCCTGTTCCCCTGGTAGGGAAGGGAATGGGAAGCTTTGACTGGGATTGAGCCATATGCTCAGCCATCAAGTTTGAGGGTATAGTCAGCACCACCAGATAAATATAGACTATTTTCAAAAAGGAAACGAAGATATCATTATAATACAGAAAGGGTGAATGTTTGCTAGGCAGAGGAAGTAGATGTCCTTAACACTTGATGGTGTGTTCTTTTTCCATTGTAAGAATTGGCACTCAACTAGGAAAGACCAGTTAAGTTATTGTTGCTGTATTTGGTGTTTAGTGCTAATTTGGAATTGTATGAATTCACTTTCAAATTACTATTTTAAAGCAATATGTAAATGGGAATTGCTACAACTTTTCACTTCCAGAGAGCTTTGAGAATATATCAATATAAAATTTGGTGCTACTTTAACAAATGCCATAATATCAATTTTCCTATTAGCTGTAGTAATCAAATTTGTTGACAGTTCTGTGATATAAGGCAGCGTTTTTGTGGGTTAACATGTTTTTCTAGGTTAGCACTTACAATACTTAAGCAAACCGGGCTTTTGACCAAGAAATTTATAAGGAACTCTTAAGATTTTGTTCTACAATGTCATGGTCTTAGGAGAGATGGAGTAGGAGTAAGAGATGGTGAGGGACACCAACAAAGGCTTTATGTATTGATTTCTGAAAGTAAAAGAGCTCAACTATTTTTTAAAGATATTTTATTATTTTTTAGAGAGAGGGAAAGGGAGAGAGGCAGAGAGGGAGAGAGATATCAATGTATGGTTGCTTTTCACCGGCCTCCAGCTATGGACCTGGCTGGAGACCTGGCTTGCAACCTGGTTATGTGCCCTGGCTGGGAATTGAACCAGCAACCTTTGGGTTCGCAGCCCAGCACCTTACCCTATGTGCCACCAGCCAGGGCAGAGCTCAACTTTCATTGAAAAGGAAAATAAGGTACCATTTGTGGGGTTACTCTTCCTAACATCAAAAATATGAAACGAAACTTAACATTTTAGTCTAATATAATCACTTAGATAGCTCCTTCTATTTTATGTTAATATTAATATATATGAATGAGTATGTCTGTCCCTATAAGACTTGAACATTCTATAGTCTAGTATTTTTCTCTTAAATTTCTTGACACCATGGAAATATTTATATTTTAGCCACCAAATTAAAATGAAGACTTTGTAATATCTATCTTAAACATATATTTAACATCACCTTTTCCTTTATTATTACTTAATGTAAAATGAGCAAGGCAGGTTTTTTCCTTAAAGACTTTTCAGCTTAATAGGAGGTAGCCCAAGGTCATATGCAAATGTGAAGGCTTTGGATATAAGGATAAGAGGTTAGGGGATAAGAAAGGCTTCCTGGTTCAAGAAGACATAAAATGGATTTTGAAATGTTAGACTCTTTTAGAGGTTAATATTATTATTATAATATTTAAAATAGTTCCTGTGTTACTATATATTCAATCTTTGTCCAAAAAAAAAAAGTGAGGTATGTGACACAGACAGGGACAGCCATGTCACTTTATCTTGGGGGGAAAGATGGAAAGAATATGAATTATGGTGGATCCAGAAGACACATGGCTTAAAATTTAAAAATCAAAAGTAATAGAACTTATTAGGACACATCAAATGGGAGCTTTCTATTTCAGCCACCACATAATTAAGAGCGGAGAATCATTTCTAACAAAAATCACATTTCTAACCTTCAAGGAGGTATTCAATGATTTGAATAAAAGCTTAATAATATATACATTACCTTAGAAGGTGCTAAATTAACATTAGAGTCATTCTCAAAATTTCTGTGACTTTGTATGGATCAACAGTATTAACAGTTAACTTATTCTGCATCTCATAGCATCAGCAATGTATTTATTTACTTGGTTTTGATATAGGTATTAGTGCATTTTACAATATAAGATGATTCATTTAAAGTGGACCTTCCAAAATACAGCGTGACTTTCAATGAATGGTGTTGGAAAATTTATAGTCTAAATATTTACTGAAGAACATTTTCATAATCACCAAAAAGCATTAAGAATAGCAATTAGACAAAACCTTTTTTAATAGCAGTTTATTGAAGCATTATTTATATGCAAAAGAATCCAAATTAGTTTGAACAAATAAGATCTGAATTTATGGTATTCTGAGCCTAGTATTTTTTTAATTGAATGTCAAGGGTATATTAAAGTGCTTTACTTTATCTTCCTCTATAAAAGATTGTTCTGACAGTAAGTTTAAGTCATTTTCACAATTTATTGCTGTCTAAAAATTTCCCTTGTCTTCACATTTTGTTCTGAGTGTCTTGGTTTCTTTCCTCCACCTACACAATGTGAAGCAAGAGTTGCAAAGTAACACAGTGAATTTGAGAACCTTAGCTTTTGATTTTTTATTTAAAAAATAAACTTTTATTATAAGATTGCTTTTTGTTGATAACCAGAAAAGAGCTTTTGGCAAGTATTCAATAAATGTGTGAATAACCAGATTGATTTAGTTGGAAAGAATGGAAGCTTTCTAACCTTCCCTGTAGATACTTGGGTCGGTAAACACAGTGATAGACTCTATGGTCAAAGGAATACAAACAACAATAAAAACTTCACAAAACATATAAATCCAAATGTCAGCAATTTTATATCTAAGTCAGGGCCTCAAAGAGAAAGAACAATGTGTTAATTAGAATCTTGTTTATTTCCATTATGAAAAACAATTGTGTTAACTTAAATGAAACCCAATGCTTTGACAAATGTTAATATGTGAAAATAATAGAGGAGATCTGTGCTGAGAAATTTAAACTATATGATATTCAAAGATCTATAAAAGTTTAAACATACATACTCTACAATAAAACTAAGTAGACGCAGGAGACGTAATTAGGACAAATAATGAAAGATAACATAAAAACAAATGAAATAAAAAAGAATGCATTATGGATGCTGCATTAGTTCAACTCAGTCTGTAACTTTGGTTAAAATGTAAAATTTTAAGAAATTTTTTTGAGGTCTTGCTTAAAACTTTTTCTTAAGTGGGACAGGAAAAAAACAAGATGTTCATGGCAATGAAAATATATATAGTACTTTGGAAAAGTACATTTGCAAATCTAATCACTTAGTTTTAAAAGTGTTTCATGAATAACTATTTGCTTATAAGACTTATTTTATCATTAAAACAGGAAATTCAGGTCCTGGCTGGTGGCACAGTGGATAAGGTGCCAGCCAGCGAACCCAAAGGTCGCTGGTTCAATACCCCAGCCAGGGCACATAACCAGGTTGCAAGCCAGGTCTCCAGCCAGGTCTGTAGCTGGAGGCAGGTGAAAGGCAACCATACATTGATGTCTTTCTCTCTACCTCTCTCCCTGAAAATAATAAATAAAAAATCTTTAAAAAAACAAAACAAAATAGGAAATTCAGAAAAATGGAAGGTTATTAATTTTAATAGCTCTGTTAAGATAATAATATTTCTCATTTAATCTGTATCTTTAACTCAGCATAAGTACATAGCAGGCACTCTGTAAATGTTTAATGAACTAACATCAATTTTAGAAATTTCAAGATAAGGCAATATTATTTTTCTGGACTTTAAAACTATATCTGCCCCACCCCCTTACCTTTGTGGCTATACTCCCACACCTTTGTATCTCATTTTGATATAAATAGGTTCTCAGTTTGAAGTGTGAAGAAAACTGGTTATTTTTTTATCCACCCAATCTTAGCCTGCACTGAAATTACTTAAAAGGCCACTTAGTTTAACAGGATCCCTTTTTTTTTTTTCAGGTATTTACAGTATAGAATATAGATTCCAAATTATATGAATGGGAAGAACGTGTTTTATGAGGTGATTGATTGGGGAAAAAAGATAAATTAACGTGGAAAACCAGTTTGAAGAAAATATCTATTCCTGTCTAGTCTAGTGGTCAGTCCTAACAGATTATTTAGAGGAAGCTAAAATAAATTCTGATTTTCAAATATTAACTGAGGTAATCATCCAGATTTTCCAGGCTAGTTCCTCCTAGCAGGTACAATAATCCTTTGACAACAGGGTAGCAAATGGCAATTGTTGCAGTTAAGGGCTTGCTGAAAAGAGAGTTTGAGAAAAACAGTTAAAACAGCATTAAATGAATATATTTTTAACTTAGCAAAGTTCTAAAGGCATCCGCTTCCAAGTCAGGTCAAACTCATCCATGTTCAAAACCTGACTGACTGACCGGCTGACTGAATATTATTTAGGAAACATTGCTCTGATGTCCTAATTTACTAAAGCATGGTCTTCCTACAAATTTTTAATTTTCTCTGTTGTCAAGAGATAAAGAAGAAAGATAATTGTCATATTTTTTTTTTGTTTACACTGAACTGAATTTTAAGTGAGGTTTTATATTTGGTATACAAATATTAAAAATCATAATTGATTAATACTTTCTTTAGTTTTCTATCAGTCCTCCCTACCTAGCTCCTTATCCCTAAAGGTAAGTTCGTCCTTAGTCAAATTTGTCCTGGTTCTCAGTATCTAAAAATAAGTAAACCATATTCAACATCAGATGGAGATCTTTTTTTTTTAAGATTTTATTATTTTCAGAGGGGGAGAGAGGTGTCTTTCACCTGCCTCCAGCTATAGGCCTGGCTGGAGACCTGGCTTGCAACCTCATTACATGCCCTGGCTGGGAATTGAACCAGTGACCTGTGGGTTCACAGGCCAGCGCCTTATCCACTGAGCCACCAACCAGCCAGGGCTCTGTATAATCTTTTGAGGAACTGCCAGACTGTTTTGCAAAGTGACTGCACCATTTTACTCTCCTACCTTAAGATTGTAACTTTTCAACATCCTTGCCAATACTTTTTATTATCTGTCTTTTTGACTTTAGCCATACTAGGGTGTGTGACATGTATCTCATTGTACTTTTGATTTGCATTTCTCTAATGGCTAATGATGTTGAATAGTTTTACATGTACTTATTGGCTATTTGTATTTTTTTCTTTGGAGAAATGTCTGTTCATATCTTTTACCTTTTTTTTTTTCCAATGTATGGTTGCCTTTCACCTGCCTCCAGCTACAGACAGGCTGAAGACCTGGCTTGATTAATGTGCCCTGGCTGGGAATCAAACCAGCGGCCTTTGGGTTTGCAGGCTGGCACCTTATCCACTGTGCCACCAGCCAGGGCTTTACCAATTTTTAATTGGGTCCTTTTTTTAATTGCAAGAGTCTTTATATACTTGTATCTAGATGCAGATTTATCTGTATCAGATAGGTAATTTGCAAACATTTTTCTCATTCTGTGGGTTATCTAAGACACTACTTTCTTTCTTTTTTAATTGTTTTTCCATTATGGCTCATATTCAGTATTATTTTGTATTAGCTTCTGGTGTACAACATAGTGGTTAGATAATTATAAACTTTACAAAGTGGTGCCCCTGACATTTCCAGAACCTCTCTGGCATCATACACAGTCGTCATAGTATTATTGACAATATTACCTATTACTATACATCCCCATGATTATTTTGTAACTACCAATTTTACTTAATTCCTTCACTGCTTTTACCCGGTTCCCCAACCCACTTCCCCTCTGGCAACCATCAGTCTGTTCTCTGTATCTATTAAGTTTCAATTTTGTGTGTTTGTTTTGTGTTTAGATCCCACATATAAATGAAATCATATGGTATTTATCTTTCTCTGACTTATTTTACTTAGCATAGTACCCTCTAGGTCCATCCATGCTGTTGCAAATGGTGAGATTTCCTTTTTTGTGGCTGAGGAATATTGCATTGTATACATGTTCACCTTTCTTATCCACTCATCTATATTGATGGGCACTTGGATTGCTTCCATATTTTGGGTATTATAGATAATGCTGCAGTGAACATAGAGGTTTATATTATTATTTCAAATTAGTATTTTGGGTTTCTTCAGATAAATACTCAGCAGTGGAATTGCAGGGTTGTAAGGCAGTTGCATTTTTAATTTTTTGAGGCCATTCAATATGGTTTCCATAGTGGCTGTACCAATCTGCATTTCGATCAACAGTGCACAAGGGTTCCACATCCTCACCAACACTTGTTTGTTGATTTATTGACATGTCCTGACAGATATGAGGTGATATCTCATTGTGGCTTTAATTTTCATTTCTCTGGTGATTAGTGGTGTTGAATGTCTTTCCATATGTCCTCTTTGGGGAAGTAGCTTTTCAAGGTCCTCTTGTGTAGCAATACTTTTGGTATTTAGATTCCTTTGTTTTGTTTAAGGAGACTTCCACATTAGCAAAGTCCATAAAATGGGAGTGTGCACAGCTAATTCTGGGAGACATAGCCTATCTGGTGACCAAAAAGAAACAAATCTTTATAATATGCCAATTATCTCTTTTATTTGTCTCATTCTCAGCTTTCTCTTTCTGGTATAAAAGTATAATAACACAGCAAAGAATGAAGCTCGAGGTAAAGATTTGGCCACCTTGTGTGATACACTGTACTTCACATAATGTGAGGTATGAGCTACTTGCTGGCTGACTACTCTGTTCTTTAGTGTTTGTGGTATTGCCTCCAAAACTCATGAAACTAAAAGTCAGAAAGGTCTGTTTACTAGCTCCACTCCTTAGCTCTATGACCTTCATCAAATAACTTACCCTCTCTGAATATAGATTTTTTCTCATCTATAAAAATGAAGGAATTGAAAGGAAAAGTGAACAAGTTGAATAGGTTATTCTTTAAGGTTCTTTCCAACTTTAAAATGTGATGTTACACAGTAAAACCAGTGGTTTTTCTCTTCTTCCTGCTCCAATAAGGAAGATTTGCCTTTGTTGAAAAATCTTAGGCTGCAGTGTACTTTTCCTCAAAAGGATTGGAGGTGGATGGACCGAGCAAGTAAAAACCTGGACACGTGTAGATATCCAAGAAAGAATGACTGTAACAAATGCCTTCTGCATGAGCTTGCCTTTTGGTTTAGAGCAACATGACCTAGGTATCACCGGTGAGGTGCAACTAAAGGATGAAGTAATTTACACACCTGCTGTGGGTGTGGCTAGAAGCAAAGGGACTGTGAGGAGTGAGTGCTTCATTGCTTCCTTAGATGTATCCAGACATCATTGGAAGAGCAAGCTCTAGGTCAGTTGTGTCCAACGGTGAAATCAAAACCTAGGCTACAACTAAATAACAAGAAAAATAGGACCATAAGAAAAAGAAAAGAAAAACAACTGAAAAGGCCTAGAAATTGTGAGGTAAGTTGCATTTTGTTTTTTGTTAGGTTGTTTTTTTTTCTAGGATGATTTTTAAACATTCAGAGTATTGGAAGTTTATTGTTGGTCCCTGGCTTCAACTGAGTTATTTCCAGAAGTTCAGGCATTATAGATGAAGATAAGGAAGTTTTAAGACAACTGTGAGCATAGCCACATATGGGAGAAGAATAGGGGAAAGGTCATTTGGATTCATGTTCATTTTTTCAGTTTTGGTAACTGATTCCCACCAGCCAAGAAAGCGCATTAAAGTTTTGTTTTTGCATTTGGCCTCCATAGTATTATTAATCAGATAGCATATGTGAAAAGCAGAAAGGAAGTTTTTTACAGAAAAAAAAATCAGAATTCAGCTTGGAAAAGAAAAGCTTAAAATTTTCATTCAAGCCCCTGTCTCTTAGGAATACACGTCTTTGTCCTATTATTTTTTAAAAAATCACATTCTCAAAAAATAAACAGGTTTTGTGCTTAATGTGTTAGAACTCTTTAAGAAAAATATGGTCCCTTAGGAGATTATTTTTGCATATATGGAGCTTGATATACATAAAGAATTTTTATACCCTTAACGCTTTTCTTAATCATTGAGGTAGTTCACATGAGCTATTGATACCTTGGTTGCCCTAGGAGTTGAGCAAGAAATACACTCCCATGATTAATAAGAGAGTCAGTGTGTTCATCTAAAGAATGGCAGGTCCTCAGGTTTTGTTGTGGCATAGTCACAACTACATTCTATTTAGCATAAGTATTGGACATGTCATGTCCAGCTTCTTTAGCAGTTGCATCAGTCTAGAATCACATGACCAAGGCAAGCTCACCAAATAGCAAAATCTTAGACTATGCCCAGATCATTTGTATGGATATGTTTCTTGGGCTGGATGTGTATCTATGTTAGACAAAAGCAGGATACCTGAGCAGATTTATGTCACGGTAGCCTAGGTGGGCTTGTTGCTAGCAGAACAAGTAAAAGAGACATGCAGATTTACTGAAGAACAGCCTCAGAGGATATGAGACACAGTTGTAGAGTGCTGGAAAGCAACAAAATTAAACTTAACTGATGTGAAATATAAAGGGTGGTTTATATTGTGCCAAGGCATTAGGGGACAAGGTATTATCAGACACCAAAAGTTATTCTTATGTAAGAGAATATCAGCCCCTAGACTCAAGTTGAGTTTGTTTAATAGAAGGATAGTATGGACCAGTGATTTTCAACTGATGTGCCACAAGAATTTTAAAAACATGCAATACCTAACTATTTAGTCAGGGGCATTGACCAGTTTTCCCTTAGATTGTCAAATTAAAAGATGACAGTAGCCATCTGGTGTGAATACCCTGTCTTGAACCATAAATATATAGGTCATATAATATGAGTTGCATCATGTTGGTCATGTCACATATTAAGGTGGTGTTTGATTGGTTAATTCCCCATAACACAAGTATAGGCATGTGATATTTTAAAAATTCACTTTGGAGCAAAAAGGTGTAATTTTTCTTGCAAATCAGTGAAAATTATACCCAGTTTTTTGTCAGCTCAGCAAACAAATATGTTCTTTGGTATGCCACAAGATAAAAAAGGTTGAAAACCACTGGTATAGATGGTTTGCCTATGCAATTTATTGAGTAGTCATAAAGTAGCATTTACGCATCTAACTTAATTTAGAATGATTTAAAAAAAAGTCTTAAATGTAATTAAGCACAAAGCAAGTTCACCTTTGGCTGTGTAGAAGAATAGACTAATTTCTTGCACAACCCTTCACCATAAGAAAACACATTTCTTAAGAGAAGGTATAGGATTATCTGGAGTAACGGGCAGAAACTACTCAAATGAAGCTCACAAGTAGGGTAATCTAAAGTTGCTATTTGATGGAGCTTATATATTCCCAGCTCACCTCTGGGTATTACTCTCATTTTTCCATGTTCATGAGCAGCTAATGAATCTGATTTATTTTATTTTAAAGTAAAAAGCTGAGTATAAACAAGTACGATTAATTGAAAATGTGGTTGAATTTTTACCCATTCTTATGCCTGGGATATATAGTGTTTTATAACAAGACCAAAAAGTCTGATTCACTTGATAGTGCTAGAAAGGCATTCTTTCTTCACGTATGAATTGTATTGATCCTTGTTCTTTCTTTTTATTTATTTATTTAAAGATTTTATTTTATTTTTTTTTAAAGATAGGGGAAGGCATTCTAATAGAATGTTTCTTAAGAGAATATTATACTGAATCTGTTAAAATAGGCTATTACACTATCGTGAAAAGGTAAGTTAGTGTCTCAGCTAAACTGACATTTATAGAGCATTTATACAGTTAATTCAGTCAGCCTTTTAAGAAATAAAATAATCCCATTTAAAGCACCTAATTCAATAATTTGAAAATAAGCTTGTGTTAAAAATTCTTCTGTGCTTCCTGCTTACTTCCGTTTCTTCCCTTTTGGGCCACAGACTTCCTTAAGGAGGAAGTGAGAGAGAAGTGAATTCTCACTTCAGCCAATAGAATTTAGAATTATAGTGTTTACCTATTTTGCATAACACAGGCTCACCCACACACAGGAGATGCTTAAGTGAAAGAACACTGAGCAGACAGTTATTCAGTGTGTGATTCCAAGTGTAATTGGGAGATGCTTTAAATACTATCTGGATTTTATGCTCTGGTGAGAAGGTCATTTGTCGAGCTTGTGATAGCAGTGGAATAAAGAGGTAGGTATTCTCTGATTTAATTCTAAGTGTAACATTGTCAGAGCTTCAGGCTAAAGGTAAAAGAAATGATTTGGATCATAATCAGGTCATTTATATTTAATTGTTTCACATTTTTTTCACATTCAGCTTTAGAAGTGTGCAATGTATGAATTGCATTTCCTTCCATTTTAGGGAAAAGGTTGAATAAATCTCAAACTCCAAGGCTTTTATATTTTTAGGGAGGCTTTACACTGTTACTTTCACCTCCCCTCAGTCTTCAAGAAAGCATAAAAATAACTAGGTGTTGATTGTCAACAGGACAGAAAACTCTTCATTTGTTGTATTTTTCCAATCCACACTGAAGTATTTGTTTGTGTGTTGTTTTACATGCTTTGGAACTTAATGTTGTCTGTTGTCTTCTTTGCATTATTAAATTTGAGAATTACATTTTTCTCTGAAGGAAATTGTTTGGTAGCCAGAGTAATGGTGCTGCCATTGTATTTTGGTTAGTTGTTGATAGTTTATTCAGAATCCTGGGGAGGGAGTGGGGATTGTTTTGTTTACCATAAATCTTCTCCTGGGTTACCCTCGAAGCGATCTAGGCCTTTGGGATAACTTCAGTCTGCTATTTAAACATTTCACAAGGTAGGGAAAAAATATAAAGAATTTTTTAAAATGTTGAAAGTCTTGTTTGATAAGGATTTTAACTCATGTTTCTCCCTGAATATTTTGTTGTTCTTCCTCTGACAGGGTGGGAAGAGATTTAATAATTTTAGATCTGATAATTTATGGGGACAGGAGAGGGTGCTCTTTCTGCTAAATAATGAGCAATAATAGTTCCAGCAGGGTTTTTTGGAGTCATTTTCTTTTCATTAAAAGGAAAAAATACAATTGAGAATGTTTTCTTTCTATAGGAAATTTGTTAAAAAATTGAATCTGCTTGTTATAATACTGATATGTTGCCCAGTATTTTTTAAAATCATTTTTCTAATCTATTTGCGAGGAGGAAATATTGCTTGTGGTTAGGTATAAAATGGAAGTTAAGTCAGTGACAAGAGAAAAATTGCAAATTACAGTCATATTTTAAATTGATTATAACTTACTAGTGGGATATTTTGTAACATGAAAATGAGTGGAGAGAAAATTTGTAGAAATATCCCGACTGTAGGTATGTGCTTTTTCCCTAATGAGAAGAGTTAAATAGGAATACCATACTGATTTGAAATATTCAGTCTGCTGAAAAATAGATGTTCTTAGCCTCCTACACACAGGGCTGTAAATAACTCCTATAAAAATTTATGAAGAAAACATTATTATTTGGTCAGAGAAAGATCAGCTGCTACTTTTCAGAACTTTTCATGAACCAAAGAGAAAAAAAAGAACTCTCGTAAGATGGAACTTTTGTTCATTGGTGAGATTAGTGATAATTATCTTTTAATAATGATCCTATTGGTAGCTAACTTTTCTCTTAGAAGTAATATTGAAGATGAGATTGTAATTTGAATTTTCAACTACATTTTTTCCCATACCTTTAAAAAACAGCTTGTAATGGAATTGTGAGACTATGAAAGAGTTAGTTAACATCCCTGTAAGAGCAGGAACTACATATACTATATCTTATTTTATTTAGCTATACCATTTTCCCCCTATTGAGAATCAAACATTTATATAGCATTCAATCTTGAAATTAATTGTAATGATCTTGGAGGCCTTTGATTATATTTCAGGGCCTGTTATATGTTAAAACTAGAATTTTTAATATAGTAGAAAAATTAGAATTTTCCATGTGGTATCTAAGTTATCTACAAAGAATAGATTATAAACATTTATTTAGATACTGAGAAATAAAGGTGAATCTCTGAGAAAATAAATATTAAGTGATGGGTTAGCATCACCATAAATTAATAAAGTATTACTAGGACTTTGAATGCCTAACTAAATAAATACATTATAAGTATTTAACAAACCCTTCATTTATTTTTCACATTACAATTGTTCCTTGAAAATCACTGACTTAACTTGCTCAGTTTGAATAATTGCAAGAGACCCAAAAGTCTATGACTTGTGTATTTAATGAGTGAACCAAGCAAATGGACCAATATCCAAATTTCAGTGCAGTTTTTGTTGTTCTCATTCAGTCCTCATGCCAAATTCTGTGAGGTGTGAGTAACACTGTGTCATTCTATAGGGTGAGAAAATCATGAAGGACTCTGTAATAGCCCTTAAGGGCTAGCATTCTTAGAGTTAGCCAAAGATAGAGTCAAAGCTTTACTTAGTCCTTCATAAATGTCTCTTCTAGTCTGAAGAAAACATTACTACAGGGAAGTAATTAGTGAATAATTCAGGAAAGTTTTTGACTTTATGGTTTTTTTAAAAAAGTATCAGAATTACCCAGGACTGCTTCTTCCTCACTTTTCTTCTTCTCAGCTCACCTTTCTGTTCCCTCTCATAAATAAACTGTTTTAAGAGCAGAATTCATGTAGTTAGGTAGACAAAACTTAAAATAAATTCAAATATGATACTGTTAAAGATTTCGGTATATAGCACTAACTCAGAAGTTGTAATATAGCTGCATGTACAAAGTGTTCTCTGTTAAATCTTCTACAGTATTCAGTAGTAAAATTGCCCTTATAACATAATTTTTCTTTCTTTCTTTTTTACCTTTTAAAGAAGTCCATGAAGCATGGTTTTGTTAAATTCTGGTCAATATATTGGTGAATCTCTGTAGTTCAGATATTGTTCAGTCCACTGAGTGGCCTGTGTAGTAACACTCTCTTAACCAAAGGGCCTGCGGATGGTGGTGTTTCACATCAGAGGTGAGACTTGGCAGGTGCTGTGATTTCACAAGGGTAGCACAGCTTGGAAATCTTCCACCTTTAGATAGTAAGAAGGCTGAAAGAAGGCAAACTGTGAATCTTGAATTCATATATTTTTAAAAATTTTATTGTTGTTGTATTACATCCATCCCCTTTTTGCTCCCCTCTGTCCCCCTCCCCACCCACCCATTCCCCCCAAAGTCAGTCCCACCTGTTGTCCATGTCCATGGTTCCTTTATACTAGGTTCTTGTCTAAACTGCTCCCCTTCCTTGCCTCTGCCTCCCCCCTCCCCCCATTCCCCTCCCCCCTGACCACTGAAGGCCTGTCTATTTACTGTATTCATATATTTGGTTCTGTTTTGCTTGTTGTTAGTTTTGTTCAATGGGCAAAGGACCTGAACAGACAACTCACTGAGGAAGATATACAAAGGGCCCAGAGGCATATGAAAGAATGCTCAGCATCACTAGTCATCAGAGAGATGCAAATTAAAACCACAATAAGATACCACCTCACACATGTCAGAATGTCAGTCATCAACAAATCAACAAACAACAAGTGTTGGTGAAGATGCGGGGGGAAAAGGGAACCCTCGTACACTGTTGGTGGGAATGTAGGCTGGTGCAGCCACTGTGGAAAACAGTATGGGGTTTCCTTAAAAAACTAAAAATGGAACTGCCTTTTGATCCAGCGATTCTACTACTTGGACTATACCCAAAGAATCCTGAAACACCAATTCATAAGAACCTATGCAACCCTGTGTTCATAACGGCACTATTTACAATAGCCAAGTGCTGGAAACAGTGGATGATTGGATCAAAAAACTTTGGTACATTTATACAATGAATTCATATTTTAACGCCTTTTATTAAATTCAATGGGCTATTTTGATTTTCATTATTATTATTTCTACATTTTATTTAGAAATAATTTAGCCTTATAGAAAATATGGGAAATTAAAGGAATTAAGTGTGGGGGAGGGGGGGCACGCTGGCCTGTCCCGAAAGTATCAAGCCAATGTCAATATAATTAAAACAGTTTGCATGGCCAATACTTTCCCGACAGAGCTCATATGTATTCTGTATTCAGCTTCCTTTAAAGTGTAGCAATCTTTTTTTTTTAATAATTAAAAAATATATTTTATTCACAATTTTTAGAGAAAAGGGCAGGGAGGGAGGAGAAAAGGGAGAGAAACATCAATGTATTGTTGCTTTTCACCTGCCTCTAACAACGGACCTGGCTGGAGACCTGGCTTGCAACCTGGTTATGTGCCCTGACTGGGAATCGAACCAGTAACTATAGGTTCGCAGGCTGGTGCCTATTCACTGAGCCACCAGCCAGAATATATTTATCAAAACCGGGAAATTAATGTTGATACAATACTATTAGCTAAACCGTAGACCATATTCATATATAACCATCTTTCCACTAATGTCCTTTTTCTGTTCCAAGTTCAAATTCATGATGTGTATTCCATGTAGTTGTTGCATCCTCTTAATCTCTTCCAATCTAGGAGTTTATTTTCTTTGTGTTTCATGAATACTGATAGGTATTTATAGAATATTTTCCATTTTGGGTTGGCCTGGTGTTATGTCATGATTAGATCAGAGTGATGCATTTTTTGGCAGCATACCACAGAACTGATGTGTTCTCAGTGCATCATAAGCAGAGGATGAGTGATATCAAAAATGTCTCATTACAGATTGTGAAGCTTGGTCAGTTGGTTAGGATGGTATCTGCCAGCTTACTCCCACTGTGAAGATACTATTGTATAATTAATAAATCTTGGGGGGATACTTTGAGGTTATTGTTGTCTCTAAAAGAAAAAAAAAGCCTATGTAACTTGGTCAGTGTTTTATAAGGACTAAAGAAAACCCAGATTATTCTATTTCTGGGGGTAATTTAACTGTCCAGAATAATCATTACACAGTACTTTTTATTTTTGGAAGGACCCATAACCTACATAAGATTAAAATGGTTTATTCCTGAAATAAAAAAATATTACCATGGACTCAGTGTTCTGGTTTTAATTTTTTATGAGTTAGTATAGATTTAAATTGGTTGGAAAAAATTGATTTTTTTTTTCAAATTTAAATTTCACCAAGCAACTTTTATTTTTTTATTTTTTTTTCCAAGCAACTTTTAAACTTAGCTTTAAATGATTTGCATTACTGAGAAAGTTAAAATGGTTAGTCAGTATTATAGAAGTTTATTCCCACGTTAAGGCAATAGCATTTATGGAAACTCTTGCTCTTTAATATTTTATCTGTAGTAAGAAAAGAGATGGGGGGTTTTCTTGTTTGTTGTTTAATTTCATTTCCCACTTGTATTTTTAGTAGTTTCAGAGTGTTGACTAGAATTTGAATTGTAAGCCATAGTTTTATCTACAAATTGTGGGTTATAATGGTTTCTATCTCATAAGATTGTTCTGGGCAATAAATCAGATAATACATGTCAAGTGCTTATAATAGTGTTTGGCTCAGGGACAGAACCCAGTGTTAGCCACTATGAAAGAAGGGTAGCAAAGCTTCGTTTGACTGCCAGTGTTGGATGCTAACTTTAGAAAAGGATAGAATTTCCCACAAATACACTTTTAGCCAATGTGTTTGTTCCAAATAACTACCTTATTCTACCAAATTTTATACTTTCTGCACAATTGTGTTCAGGACTTCAATGGTTAAACCTAGAGGAATTTCTGTTCCTGCTTTCTGAGAAGCATGTTA
This sequence comes from Noctilio leporinus, assembly GCA_004026585.1. Taxonomy (NCBI): domain Eukaryota; kingdom Metazoa; phylum Chordata; class Mammalia; order Chiroptera; family Noctilionidae; genus Noctilio; species Noctilio leporinus. The sequence goes on along the minus strand of PVIW01003622.1, from coordinate 29,077 downwards.
TTCTAGAAACTTTGGCAATCTAAAAGTGTTGAATACTGGCCAAGCAAACATGGGTAGGTACAATAAAAATAGGTGTTTTAGTCCTTTGTTGTATCTTTTTAAAATACATTTCATATATGTGGGGAATTCGTGATCATTTGGGGGTAAGGTGGTGTGGATGTGTTTAAACTCCTTTCCCAAACAGGAATACTGGGCTGCGGTTTCTTCTTTCTTGTCACTTCTCCGGGATACATGAAGCCTTCTGTTCCTAGGCTGTCTGGACTCACTTCTAATACAATTTTCTTCTTGATGGTACCAGGAATTTGCCTTAATGTAATACCCTGCTTTTCCCCTTGGGTTCCTTTCTCCCCATCCCTTTTTTAGTTTTTTTTTTAAGACTTTATTTTTAGAGCAAGGGGAAGGGAGAGAGAAAGAGGAAGAGAAACAGTGATGTGTGAGAGAAACATGGATCCATTGCCTCTCACATGCACACAGCTCTCTCACAGCTGGGAACCTGGCCCACAGCCCAGGCATGTACCCTGACTGGGAATCAAACCAGCAACCTTCTGGTTCGCAGGCCAGCACACAGTCCGCTGAAAAACACCAGCCAGGGTTCCTGCTCCATTTTTAAAACAAACATGCAGTCTACTTCTTTTATTGAAGTTTTTCTTGTTGTTCACTACCAGGAAACTGAGTTGACAAATACAGTGAGCACTGAGGAAATGACAAAGGTTCAAATCTCAAAAGCACTAGTCATAGTTGAAGAGTTACAAGCCTATACTGGAGTATAACTTGTTTACCATTTATTTTATACAGGTATATTTTCTATTTATAGTCTCTTTTCTAAATGGTCCAATCATAGAGTCTCTTATTCTTATTTAGGAATCAGCCCCACCTCACCTTGTCTGGGGTGTGATTATTGGTATCAGAAAACCCAGACTACTTAAGTTCTAGGAGCTTCATTTCCCCATTTATAAAATGGGGGTAATAGTTATACTTGATGTGGTTGTAACAGAAATAAATGAGTTAATGTATATTGAATCAATATATGGGATTTAATTCTAACTCTGCCAAATATTACCTGTTTGGCTTTGAACTAGTAGTCACTGGCCTTTCTGACTGACACACTCAGTTCCTTTGTCTGGAAAATGGAGTTAATAAGACTTTCCTACCTAATTCACAGGGCTGTTGTGAGGGTCAAATAAAATAATCTTATGTGAAAGTACTTTGATAATTAACATTCTGTGCAAATGCACTACAGACCTTAATCCAAGGTTGATTCAGATTGACACTCCTTTTGATTTAAAAGAATTCCTTCATGCTTTCCTAAACCTGCTTTTAATTTTTCTAGGTATGGGTCTCCTGGGTCAAGAAGATATTTCCTTATCTAGCCTCTACAGGTTAACGTTTCTCTGAATAGTCAGTCTACCTAACCCTTGCCTTAGAGCCTACTTTCCTTTAACCACTTGAGAGAGGTTGTTTCAATATTAAAATACTCAAATACATAGAAATAATAATAATTAATCACCATCAAGGTATGGTGATAGTTCTCCCATTCTCACTCCCAGCCATTCTTTCAGTTCTAATAAAATACTGAAACTGTATCTACCTTTAAACCCATTGCCTTGAAATCATCAGCAAATCAACAAACAACAAGTGTTGGCGAGGATGCAGGGCAAAGGGGACCCTCATACACTGTTGGTGGGAATGTAGGCTGGTGTAGCCACTGTGGAAAACAGTATGGGGTTTCCTTAAAAAACTGAAAATGGAACTGCCTTTTGATCCAGCAGTTCCGCTACTTGGACTATACCCAAAGAATCCTGAAACACCAATTCATAAGAATCTATGCACACCTATGTTCATAGCAGCACTATTTACAATAGCCAAGTGCTGGAAACAGCCTAAGTGCCCATCAGTGGATGATTGGATCAAAACACTTTGGTACATTTACACAATGGCATTCTATATAGCAGAAAGAAAGAAGGAACTTGTACCCTTTGCAACAACATGGATGGAACTGGAGAGTATTATGCTTAGTGAAATAAGCCAGTCAGTGAAGGACAAATATCATATGATCTCACCCATTACGGGACAATAATGAGCAAAACTAACAACAAGCAAAACAGAACCAAGT